>JBAIAC010000593.1:0-164034 GCA_037349315.1 Chelydra serpentina
CTCCCCCAGGAATGCAGGTTAAAGTGGCCTCAAGTTTACAAAGTTGCCCAGGGGCAATCGTGTCTAAAATGACCCAGTTGTCCGCACTGGAAACAATTTCCCGAGGGCTGGGGCAGGCAAGATCCTCTCCCCCAGTACCCTGAAATCCTCTGCCTCGACCAGAGGAGTAACAAAAAGGGTTTCTTCAGGTATGTTGGCAACAAGAAGAAAGTCAAGGAACATGTGGGCCCCTTGCTGAATGAGGGAGGGAACCTTGTGACAGAGGATGTGGAGAAAGCTAGTGTACTCAATGCTTTTTTTGCCTCTGTCTTCACAGACAAGGGCAGCTCCCAGACGGCTGCCCTCCGCAGCACGGTATGGGGAGGAGGTGACCAGCCCTCTGTGGAGAAAGAAGTAGTTCGGGACTATTTAGAAAAGCTGGACGAACACAAGTCCATGGGGCCGGATGCACTGCATCCGAGGGTGCTCAAGGAGTTGGCCGATGTGATTGCAGAGCCATTGGCCATTATCTTTGACAAATCATGGCAATCGGGGGAGGTCCCGGATGACTGGAAAAAAGCTAATGTAGTGCCCATCTTTAAAAAAGGGAAGAAGGAAGATCCGGGGAACTACAGGCCAGTCAGTCTCACCTCAATCCCTGGAAAAATCATGGAACAGGTCCTCAAGGAATCAATTCTGAACCACTTAAAGGAGGGGAAAGTGATCAGGAACAGTCAGCATGGATTCACCAAGGGCAAGTCATGCCTGACTAACCTAATTGCCTTCTATGATGAGATAACCGGCTCTGTGGATGAGGGGAAAGCAGTGGATGTGCTGTTTCTTGACTTTAGCAAAGCTTTTGATACAGTCTCCCACAGTGTTCTTGCCAGCAAGTTAAAGAAGTATGGGCTGGATGAATGGACGGTAAGGGGTGTGGGTGCGGGTGGATGTTGAGCTTAGGGTGAGCATGAGGGTGGGGGTGCATGTGGGAGTTTGGGTGAGGGTGAGGGTGTGGGTGAGGCGGAGGGTGAGGTTCAGAGTGGGGGTGTGGGTTAGGGTGAGGGTGAGGGTTAGGGTCACTGTGGGGGTGGTGGTGAGGGTAAGTGTGGGTGTTAGGGTGAAATTGAAAGTGTGGGTGAGGGTGGGGGTTAGGGTGAGGGTGAGTTTGGGGGTGGGGATGAGGGTGAGGGAGAGGGTGATGGTGGGGGTAGGTGTGAGGGTGAGGATGAGGTTGGGGTTAGAGTTGACGGTGAGGGTGGGGGCGGAGGAAGGAGTGAGGGTGGCGGTGGGGGGTTGGGGTAAGGATGAGGGTGAGGGTGGGGGTGGGAGTGAGGGTGAGGGTGGTGGTTGGGGTTAGGGTGAGGGTCGGGGTGGGAGTGAGGATGAGAGTGGGGTGGGGGTGAGGCTGGGGGTTGGGGTGAGGGTGGCTGTGGGGGTGGTGGTTGGGGTAAGGATGAGGGTGCGTGTGAGGGTGAGGCTGGGGTTGGGGGTGGGGTGAGGGTGTGGGTGGGGATGCGGATGAGGGTGAGTTTGGGGGTGGGGGTTAGGGAGAGGGTGAGGTTGGGGGTGGGGATGAGGGTGAGGGAGAGGGTGATGGTGGGGGTAGGTGTGAGGGTGAGGATGAGGTTGGGGTTAGGGTTGACGGTGAGGGTGGGGCTGGAGGTAGGAGTGAGGGTGGCGGTGGGGGGTTGGGGTAAGAATGAGGGTGAGGGTGGGGGTGGGAGTGAGGGTGAGGGTGGTGGTTGGGGTTAGGGTGAGGGTCGGGGTGGGAGTGAGGATGAGAGTGGGGTGGGGGTGAGGCTGGGGGTTGGGGTGAGGGTGGCTGTGGGGGTGGTGGTTGGGGTAAGGATGAGGGTGCCTGTGAGGGTGAGGCTGGGGTTGGGGGTGGGGTGAGGGTGAGGGTGTGGGTGGGGGTGCGGATGAGGGTGAGTTTGGGGGTAGGGGTTAGGGAGAGGGTGAGGGTGCGTATAAGTGTGGGTGTTAGGGTGAGGTTGAATGTGTGGGTGAGGATGAGGGTGGGGGTTAGGGTGAGGGTGAGGGTGGGGGTAGGTGTGAGGGTGACGGTGAGCGTGGGGGTGGAGGTAGGAGTGAGGGTGGCAGTGGGGGTGGGGGTTGGGGTAAGGATGAGGGTTAGGGTGGGAGTGAGGGTGGAGGTGGGAGTGAGGGTGAGGGTAGTGGTGGGGGTGGGATTGGGGTGAGGGAGAGGGTGAGGCTGAGGGTATGGGTTAGGGTTAGGGTGAGGGTGAGGATGAAGGTGGGGTTGGGGGTGGGGGTGAGGGTGAGATTGAGGTTGGGCTGGGGGTGGGGGTGAGGGTGAGGGTGAGGGTGGCAGTGGATGTGGGGGTGAGGGAGCGTGTGAGGGTGGGGTTGGATGTGCGGCTGAGTGTGAGGATGTGGGTGGGGGTTAGGGTGAGGGTAGGTGACGGTGAGGGTGAGGGTGGTGGTGGGGGTTATGGTGAGGGTGAGTGTGGGGGTGTGGGTTAGGGTGAGAGTAAGGGTTACGGTCGGGGTGGGGATGGGGTGGGTGCGGGTGGTCGTTGGAGTAAGGGTGAACTTCGGGGTGGGAGTGAGGATGAGAGTGGGGTGGGGGTGAGGCTGGGGGTTGGGGTGAGGGTGGGGTTGGTGGTTGGGGTAAGGATGAGGGTGAGTGTGAGTGTGAGGATGGGGTTGGGGGTCGAGTGAGGGTGAGGGTGTGGGTGGGGGTGCGGATGAGGGTGAGTGTGGGGGTTGGGGTGAGGTAGAGGGTGAGGGTGAGGGTGAGTGTTTAGGGTTAGGGTGAGGGTGAGGGTCAGCCTGCGGGTGGGGTGTTGGAGTGAGGGCGACAGTTAGGGTGAGGGTGAGCATGAGGGTGAGGTTTAGGGTTAAGGTTAGGGTGAGAGTGTGGGTGGGGGTGAGTCTGAGGGTGAGGGTGGTGGTGGGGGTGGGGGAGAGGGTAAGGGTGGAGTTCGGGGTGGGGGTTAGGATGAGGGTGAAGGTGCGGGTAAGAGTGGGGGTGGGGTGGGGTTTAGGGTGATGGTGAAAGTGTGGGTGAGGATGGGGGTGGGGGTGAGGGTGAGGGTGAGGGTTAGGGTGAGTGTGAGGGTGAGGTTGGGGGTGGGGATGAGGGTGGGGGTGATTGTGGCCGTGGGGTGTGGGTTGTGGTAAGGATGAGGGTGAGGGTGGAAGTGAGGGTGGGGGTGGGGGTGGGAGTGGTGAGAGGGTGAGGCTGAGGGTATGGGTGGGGGTTAGGGTGAGGGTGAGGTTGAAGGTGGGGTTGAGTGTGGGGGTCGGGGTTAGAGTGAGGGTGAGGGTAGGGTAGGGTTAGGTTGGGGTTGGGAGTTAGGGGAAGGGTTAGGGTGCTAGTGAGGGGCTGGTGGGGGTGGAGGTTAGTGTGAGGGTGAGGGTGGGGGTGTGGGTTAGGGTGTGGGTGAGGGTTAGGGTCGAGGTGGGGGTCAGTGGGAGGGTGGGGGTGGGGGTTGGGGTTGGGATTAGGGTGAGGGTGAGGGTGGAGGTGGGGGTGGGAGTGAGGGTGGGGGTGAGGGTCAGGGTGAGGGTGGGGGTATGGGTGAGGTTGGCGGTGGGGGTGGGAGTTGGTGTAAGGTTGGGGGTGGGAGTGAGGGTGGGGGTGGGGTGGGGGTGAGGCTGGGGGTTGGGGTGAGGGTGGCGGTGGGGGTGGTGGTTGGGGTAAGGATGAGGGTGAGTGTGAGCATGATGCTGGGGTTGGGGTTGGTGTGAGGGTGAGGGTGTGGATGGGGGTGCCGATGAGTGTGAGTGTGGGGGTTGGGGTGAGGGAGAGGGTGAGGGTGGGGGTGAGGGTGAGTGTTTAGGGTTAGGGTTAGGGTGAGGGTGAGGGTGAGGGTGACGGTGAGGGTGAGGGTCAGCGTGCGGGTGGGGGGATGGGGTGAGGGCGACAGTTAGGGTGAGGGTGACAGTGAGGTTTAGGGTTAAAGTTAGGGTGAGAGTGTCGGTGGGGGTGAGTCTGAGGGTGAGGGTTGGGGTGGGGGTGGGGGAGAGGGTAAGGGTGGGGTTCGTGGTCGGGGTTAGGATGAGGGTGAAGTTGAGGGTAAGAGTGGGGGTGGGGTGGGGTTTAGGGTGACGGTGAAAGTGTGGGTGAGGGTGAGGATGGCGGTTAGTGTGAGTGTGAGGGTGAGGTTGGGGGTGGGGATGTGGGTGAGGGAGAGGGTGAGGGCGGGGATGGGGGTAGGGGTGAGGGTGAGGTTGGGGGAGGGGTGAGGGGGAGGGTGGAAGTTGGGGTTAGGGTGAGGGTGGGGGTGGGGGTGGGAGTGAAGGTGACGGTGGGGGTGGGGGTGATTGTGGCGGTGGGGGTGTGGGTTGTGGTAAGGATGGGGGTGAGGGTGGAAGTGAGGGTGAGGTTGTGGGAGGGAGTGAGGGTGAGGGTGGGGGTGGGAGTGGTGAGAGGGTGAGGGTGAGGTTAAAGGTACGGTTGGGTGTGGGGGTGTGGGTTAGGGTGAGGGTAGGGTAGGGTGAGGTTGGGGTTGGGAGTTAGGGGGAGGGTTAGGGTGAGAGTGAGGGGCTGGTGGGGGTGGATGTTAGGGTGAGGGTGAGGGTGGGGGTGTGGGTTAGGGTGAGGGTTAGGGTCGGGTCAGGGGTGGGGGTGGGGGTTGGGGTTGGGCTTAGGGTAAGGGTGAGGGTGGTGGTGGGGATGGGAGTGATGGTGGGGGTGAGGGTCAGGGTGAGGTTGGGGGTGAGGGTGAGGTTGCGGGTGAGAGTGAGGGTGAGGGAGTTAATGGGGGTGCGGTGGGAGTGGGGTTAGGGTGAGTGTGAGGTTTAGGGTTAAGGTTACGGTGAAAGTGGGGGTGTGGTGGGGGTTAGGGTGAGGGTGAGCGTTGGGGGGGGTTTGAGTGTGAGGATGGGGGTTAGGGTGGGGTGGGGATGAGGGTGATGGTGAGAGTTAGGGTGTGGGTGAGGCTGAGGGTGAGGTTCAGAGTGGGCGTGTGGGTTAGGGTGAGGGTTAGGGACGCTGTGGGGGTGGGGGGATGGGTGAGGGTGAAGATGAGGTTGGGGAGGGGTGAGGGTGAGGGTGCGGGTGGATGTTGGGGTTAGGGTGAGCATGAGAGTGGGGGTGCGTGTGGCAGTTAGGGTGAGGGAGAGGGTGGGGTTGGGGTTGGGGGTTGGGGTGAGTGTAAGGGTGAGGGTAGAGTGAGGGTGAGGTTTGGGGGTGAGAGTTAGGGTGAGGGTTAGGGTGTGGGTGAGGCTGAGGGTGAGGTTCAGAGTGGGGGTGTGCTTTAGGGTGAGGGTGAGGGTTAGGGTCACGGTGGGGGTGGGGGTTTAGGTGAGGGTGAGGGTGTGGATGGGGTTGGGAGTGAGGGTGAGGTTGGCATTGCGGGTGAGTGTGGCAGTGGGCGTGGGGGTGGTGGTTGGGAGTGGGGGTGAGGGAGTGGTTGAGGCTGAGGGTATAGGTGGGGGTTAGGGTTAGTGAGAGGGTGAAGGTGGGGTTCGGGGTGCGGGTAGGGGTTGAGGTGAGGGTGAGGTTGGGGGTGGCAGTGGGGTGTAGTGTGGGTCAGGGTTGGGTTCGGGTGGGGGTGGGTTTGGGTGTGGGGATGGTGGTGAAGGTGAGGTTGGGGGTGGGTTTTGGAGTGAGGGTGAGGTTTCGGGTTAAGGTTAGTGTGAGAGTGGGGGTGGGGGTGAGGATGAGGGTGAGGGTGGGGGTTGGCGTGGGGGAGAGGGTAAGGATGGGGTGTGGGTGTGGGTTAGGGTTAGGGTGAGGGTGAGGGTGAGGGTGATGATGAGGTTGAGGGTGGGGGTTGTGGTGAGGGTGAGGCTGCAGGTGGAGGTGAGGGTGTGGGTGTGGGTGAGATTGAGGGTGGGGTGAGGGTGAGGGTGGCAGAAGGGGTGGGGATGGGGGTTGGGTTAACGGTGGGGATGGGGTGGTGGTGGGGGGGGGTGAGGCAGTGGGTGAGGGTTGGGGTGCGGGTTAGGGTGAGGGTGAGGTTTGGGGTGGGGTGGGGGTGGCGGTGAGGGGTGAGGGTGGGGGAAGGGTGAGGGTGAGGGTGGGGGTTGTGGTTAACATGAGGGTGAGGGTGGGTGTGGGTGTGGGAGTGAGGGTGGGGGTGGGGGGTGATGGTGGGGGTGAGGGTGGTGGTGGGGGTGGGGGTTGTGGTAAGGATGAGGGTGAGGGTGGGCAGTGGGCGTTGGGGTTGGGGTAAGGGTGGGGGTGGGGTGGGAGTGGGGATGAGGGAGTGGTTGAGGCTGAGGGTATGGGTGGGGTTTAGGATTAGGGTGAGGGTGAAGTTGGGGTTTGTGGTGGGGGTCGGGGTTGAGGTGAGGGTGAGGGTGAGGTTGGGGGTGGCGGTGAGTGGTAGGGTGAGGATGAGGTTGGGAGTGGGGCTTGGAGCTAGGGTGAGGGTGATGGTGGGGTGCGGGTCAGGGTTGGGTTGGGGTGGTGGTGGAGGTTGGCATGAGGGTGGGTGTGGGGGTGGGGCTGGGGGTGAGGGAGAGGGTGGGGTTAGGGTGAGGGTGAGGTTGGGGGTGGAGGTGGGGATGGTGGTGAAGGTGAGGGTAGGGGTGGGTGTTGGGGTGAGGGTGAGCGTGAGGGTGAGGTTTAGCGCTAAGGTTAGGATGAGAGTGGGGGTGGGGGTGAGGGTGAGGGTGGGGGTGGGGTGGGGGTTAGAGTGAGGGTTAGGATGGGAGTGGTGGTGGGGGTGAGGGTGAGGTTGTGGGTGGGGGTGGGAGTGGCGTGAGGGGGAGGTTGAGCATGGGGGTGGGGTTGGGGGGTTGGGGTAAGGGTGAGGGTTAGGGTGAGGGTGAGGGTGGGGGTGGCAGCCATGGGCGGCAGAAGCCAATGAGTCCAAGAAACCCCCGCATCTGCTTCTTGGTAGAAGGTAACGGGCACCGCTGAATGGCCGGAATGCGGGCTGGATCCCTCTGTTGGCCCTTCCAGATGAACCCGAAGAGGTACTGAGAGTCAGGGTGGACAGGGATGCTAAAAGAGGCTGATTTTAGGTCAATAGCAGTAAACCATTGGGCATCCCAGGGGAACTGGCTGATAATGGTGGCCAGATCCTGGCACAACGACGTGGAGGGGAACGATATACCTAGAGCCCAGCCATAAGTCCTGAACAAAACGCCACTCCGCGGGGTCTCCCTACTTCTTCGGCGGCTTTTTTGACCGGAAGAATAGGAGCGTTGCATGGGGAGCGTTGGGCCTTAACAAGGCCCTGCTTTACAAATCCTTCTACAATAAGGCGTATGCCTTCCCTAGCTTTTAACAATAAGGGATACTGGGGAACAGATGGGGGAAGCAAGGAGGCCTTGACCTGGATGCGGACAGGCTCCACGGAGAGGAGCAGTCCCACATCAGTGTCTGAAGTTCCCCACAGGGACGGTGGCAGGCCTGCCAAATCTGGGGGGAGAGGGGGAAGGAACATTCTTTTCTTTGGGAGGAGTGTTCCTTCCCTGTAACCATTACCTTAGGCTTGAATATTGACCGTGGATGGCTCGGTCATTACCTTAATTGAATTTATTTCCTTTCAATTAAGTAGCCTCTTAACGTTGGTATAGGCACTTCCACCTTCTCATATTTCTTTGAATGTATAAATATCTGTTCACTGTCTGTTCCATTCATAGAATCTCAGGGTTGGAAGGGACCTCAGGAGGTCATCCGAAAGCTTATGCTGCAATAGATTTGTTAGTCTCTAAGGTGCCACAGGTATTTTTCTTGTTTTCTTTTTGCTGACACAGACCAACACAGCCACTACACTGAAACCTTCCCTGCAATAAACTCATCAGTAAGCCCCCCTCCCCCAGGAATGCAGGTTAAAGTGGCCTCAAGTTTACAAAGTTGCCCAGGGGCAATCGTGTCTAAAATGACCCAGTTGTCCGCACTGGAAACAATTTCCCGAGGGCTGGGGCAGGCAAGATCCTCTCCCCCAGTACCCTGAAATCCTCTGCCTCGACCAGAGGAGTAACAAAAAGGGTTTCTTCAGGTATGTTGGCAACAAGAAGAAAGTCAAGGAACATGTGGGCCCCTTGCTGAATGAGGGAGGGAACCTTGTGACAGAGGATGTGGAGAAAGCTAGTGTACTCAATGCTTTTTTTGCCTCTGTCTTCACAGACAAGGGCAGCTCCCAGACGGCTGCCCTCCGCAGCACGGTATGGGGAGGAGGTGACCAGCCCTCTGTGGAGAAAGAAGTAGTTCGGGACTATTTAGAAAAGCTGGACGAACACAAGTCCATGGGGCCGGATGCACTGCATCCGAGGGTGCTCAAGGAGTTGGCCGATGTGATTGCAGAGCCATTGGCCATTATCTTTGACAAATCATGGCAATCGGGGGAGGTCCCGGATGACTGGAAAAAAGCTAATGTAGTGCCCATCTTTAAAAAAGGGAAGAAGGAAGATCCGGGGAACTACAGGCCAGTCAGTCTCACCTCAATCCCTGGAAAAATCATGGAACAGGTCCTCAAGGAATCAATTCTGAACCACTTAAAGGAGGGGAAAGTGATCAGGAACAGTCAGCATGGATTCACCAAGGGCAAGTCATGCCTGACTAACCTAATTGCCTTCTATGATGAGATAACCGGCTCTGTGGATGAGGGGAAAGCAGTGGATGTGCTGTTTCTTGACTTTAGCAAAGCTTTTGATACAGTCTCCCACAGTGTTCTTGCCAGCAAGTTAAAGAAGTATGGGCTGGATGAATGGACGGTAAGGGGTGTGGGTGCGGGTGGATGTTGAGCTTAGGGTGAGCATGAGGGTGGGGGTGCATGTGGGAGTTTGGGTGAGGGTGAGGGTGTGGGTGAGGCGGAGGGTGAGGTTCAGAGTGGGGGTGTGGGTTAGGGTGAGGGTGAGGGTTAGGGTCACTGTGGGGGTGGTGGTGAGGGTAAGTGTGGGTGTTAGGGTGAAATTGAAAGTGTGGGTGAGGGTGGGGGTTAGGGTGAGGGTGAGTTTGGGGGTGGGGATGAGGGTGAGGGAGAGGGTGATGGTGGGGGTAGGTGTGAGGGTGAGGATGAGGTTGGGGTTAGAGTTGACGGTGAGGGTGGGGGCGGAGGAAGGAGTGAGGGTGGCGGTGGGGGGTTGGGGTAAGGATGAGGGTGAGGGTGGGGGTGGGAGTGAGGGTGAGGGTGGTGGTTGGGGTTAGGGTGAGGGTCGGGGTGGGAGTGAGGATGAGAGTGGGGTGGGGGTGAGGCTGGGGGTTGGGGTGAGGGTGGCTGTGGGGGTGGTGGTTGGGGTAAGGATGAGGGTGCGTGTGAGGGTGAGGCTGGGGTTGGGGGTGGGGTGAGGGTGTGGGTGGGGATGCGGATGAGGGTGAGTTTGGGGGTGGGGGTTAGGGAGAGGGTGAGGTTGGGGGTGGGGATGAGGGTGAGGGAGAGGGTGATGGTGGGGGTAGGTGTGAGGGTGAGGATGAGGTTGGGGTTAGGGTTGACGGTGAGGGTGGGGCTGGAGGTAGGAGTGAGGGTGGCGGTGGGGGGTTGGGGTAAGAATGAGGGTGAGGGTGGGGGTGGGAGTGAGGGTGAGGGTGGTGGTTGGGGTTAGGGTGAGGGTCGGGGTGGGAGTGAGGATGAGAGTGGGGTGGGGGTGAGGCTGGGGGTTGGGGTGAGGGTGGCTGTGGGGGTGGTGGTTGGGGTAAGGATGAGGGTGCCTGTGAGGGTGAGGCTGGGGTTGGGGGTGGGGTGAGGGTGAGGGTGTGGGTGGGGGTGCGGATGAGGGTGAGTTTGGGGGTAGGGGTTAGGGAGAGGGTGAGGGTGCGTATAAGTGTGGGTGTTAGGGTGAGGTTGAATGTGTGGGTGAGGATGAGGGTGGGGGTTAGGGTGAGGGTGAGGGTGGGGGTAGGTGTGAGGGTGACGGTGAGCGTGGGGGTGGAGGTAGGAGTGAGGGTGGCAGTGGGGGTGGGGGTTGGGGTAAGGATGAGGGTTAGGGTGGGAGTGAGGGTGGAGGTGGGAGTGAGGGTGAGGGTAGTGGTGGGGGTGGGATTGGGGTGAGGGAGAGGGTGAGGCTGAGGGTATGGGTTAGGGTTAGGGTGAGGGTGAGGATGAAGGTGGGGTTGGGGGTGGGGGTGAGGGTGAGATTGAGGTTGGGCTGGGGGTGAGGGAGCGTGTGAGGGTGGGGTTGGATGTGCGGCTGAGTGTGAGGATGTGGGTGGGGGTTAGGGTGAGGGTAGGTGACGGTGAGGGTGAGGGTGGTGGTGGGGGTTATGGTGAGGGTGAGTGTGGGGGTGTGGGTTAGGGTGAGAGTAAGGGTTACGGTCGGGGTGGGGATGGGGTGGGTGCGGGTGGTCGTTGGAGTAAGGGTGAACTTCGGGGTGGGAGTGAGGATGAGAGTGGGGTGGGGGTGAGGCTGGGGGTTGGGGTGAGGGTGGGGTTGGTGGTTGGGGTAAGGATGAGGGTGAGTGTGAGTGTGAGGATGGGGTTGGGGGTCGAGTGAGGGTGAGGGTGTGGGTGGGGGTGCGGATGAGGGTGAGTGTGGGGGTTGGGGTGAGGTAGAGGGTGAGGGTGAGGGTGAGTGTTTAGGGTTAGGGTGAGGGTGAGGGTCAGCCTGCGGGTGGGGTGTTGGAGTGAGGGCGACAGTTAGGGTGAGGGTGAGCATGAGGGTGAGGTTTAGGGTTAAGGTTAGGGTGAGAGTGTGGGTGGGGGTGAGTCTGAGGGTGAGGGTGGTGGTGGGGGTGGGGGAGAGGGTAAGGGTGGAGTTCGGGGTGGGGGTTAGGATGAGGGTGAAGGTGCGGGTAAGAGTGGGGGTGGGGTGGGGTTTAGGGTGATGGTGAAAGTGTGGGTGAGGATGGGGGTGGGGGTGAGGGTGAGGGTGAGGGTTAGGGTGAGTGTCAGGGTGAGGTTGGGGGTGGGGATGAGGGTGGGGGTGATTGTGGCCGTGGGGTGTGGGTTGTGGTAAGGATGAGGGTGAGGGTGGAAGTGAGGGTGGGGGTGGGGGTGGGAGTGGTGAGAGGGTGAGGCTGAGGGTATGGGTGGGGGTTAGGGTGAGGGTGAGGTTGAAGGTGGGGTTGGGTGTGGGGGTCGGGGTTAGAGTGAGGGTGAGGGTAGGGTAGGGTTAGGTTGGGGTTGGGAGTTAGGGGAAGGGTTAGGGTGCTAGTGAGGGGCTGGTGGGGGTGGAGGTTAGTGTGAGGGTGAGGGTGGGGGTGTGGGTTAGGGTGTGGGTGAGGGTTAGGGTCGAGGTGGGGGTCAGTGGGAGGGTGGGGGTGGGGGTTGGGGTTGGGATTAGGGTGAGGGTGAGGGTGGAGGTGGGGGTGGGAGTGAGGGTGGGGGTGAGGGTCAGGGTGAGGGTGGGGGTATGGGTGAGGTTGGCGGTGGGGGTGGGAGTTGGTGTAAGGTTGGGGGTGGGAGTGAGGGTGGGGGTGGGGGTGTGGGTGGGGGTTGGGGTGCGGGTGAGGGTGGGGGTGGCGGTTAGTGTGAGTGTGAGGGTGAGGTTTAGGGTGAGGGTTAGGATGGGGGTAGGGGTGGGGGTGAGGGTGAGGTTGGGGGAGGGGTGAGGGTGAGGGTAGGCGTTGGGGTTAGTGTGAGGGCGGGGGTGTGTGTTGGCATGAGGGTGAGGGTGGGGGTGGGTTAAGGGTGGCGGTGGGGGTGGGGGTTGTGGTAATGATGAGGGTGAGGATGGGTGTTGGAGTGAGGGTGGCGGTGGGGGTTGGGGTAAGGATGAGGGTGAGGGTGATGGTGGGGGTGAGGGTGAGTGTGGGGGTGGGGAGTCGGGTGAGAGTGAGGGTGAGGGTGCGGGTGGGGGTTAGGGTGAGGGTGAGGGAGAGGGTGACGGTGGGGGTGGGGTTAGGGATGAGGGTGAGGATGAGGTTGGGGGAGGGGTGAGTGTTAGGGAGGGGGTTGGTGTTGGGGTGAGGGTGTGGGTGAGGGTTGGGGTGTGGGTGAGGGTGGCGGTCGGTGTGGGTCTTGGGGTAAGAATGAGGGTGAGGGTGGGAGTGAGGGTGAGGGTGGAGGTGGGAGTGAGGGTAAGGGTGGGGGTGGGGATGGGAGTGGGGTGAGGGAGAGGGTGAGGCTGAGGATTTGGGTGGGGTTTAGGGTGAGGTTGAGGGTGAGGTTGAAGGTGGGGTTGGGGGTGGGAGTGGTGGTTGGGGTGAGGGTGAGGGTGAGCGTGGGGGTGAGGGTGGGGGTGATGGCTAGAGTGAAGGTGAGGTTGGGCTGGGGGTGGGGGTTAGGGTGAGGCTGAGTGTGGTGGTGTGGCTTAGGGTGAGGGTAAGAGTTACGGTTGGGGTGGGTTTGGGGTGGGTGGTGAGCGGGAGGGTGCGGGTTGGGGTTGAGGTTAAGGTGAGGGTGGGGGTTGGAGTGAGAATGAGGGTGGGGTGGGGGTGAGGGTGGCCGTGGGGCTGGGGGTTGGGGTAAGGATGAGGGTTAGGGTGGGAGTGAGGGTGGAGGTGGGAGTGAGGGTGAGGGTGGTGGTGGGGGTGGGATTGGGGTGAGGGAGAGGGTGAGGCTAAGGGTACGGGTTAGTGTTGATGAAGGTGGGGTTGAGGGTGGGGGTGAGGGTGAGATTGAGCTTGGGCTGGGGTGGGGGTGGGGGTGAGGGTGAGGGTGAGGGTGGCAGTGGATGTGGGGGTGAGGGAGCGGGTGAGGGTGGGGTTGGATGTGCGGCTGAGTGTGAGGATGTGGGTGGGGGTTAGGGTGAGGGTAGGTGACGGTGAGGGTGAGGGTGGTGGTGGGGGTTATGGTGAGGGTGAGTGTGGGGGTGTGGGTTAGGGTGAGAGTAAGGGTTACGGTCGGGGTGGAGATGGGGTGGGTGCGGGTGGTCGTTGGAGTAAGGGTGAACTTCGGGGTGGGAGTGAGGATGAGAGTGGGGTGGGGGTGAGGCTGGGGGTTGGGGTGAGGGTGGCGGTGGGGGTGGTGGTTGGGGTAAGGATGAGGGTGAGTGTGAGGGTGAGGATGGGGTTGGGGGTCGAGTGAGGGTGAGGGTGTGGGTGGGGGTGCGGATGAGGGTGAGTGTGGGGGTTGGGGTGAGGTAGAGGGTGAGGGTGAGGGTGAGTGTTTAGGGTTAGGGTGAGGGTGAGGGTCAGCCTGCGGGTGGGGTGTTGGGGTGAGGGCGACAGTTAGGGTGAGGGTGAGCATGAGGGTGAGGTTTAGGGTTAAGGTTAGGGTGAGAGTGTGGGTGGGGGTGAGTCTGAGGGTGAGGGTGGTGGTGGGGGTGGGGGAGAGGGTAAGGGTGGAGTTCGGGGTGGGGGTTAGGATGAGGGTGAAGGTGCGGGTAAGAGTGGGGGTGGGGTGGGGTTTAGGGCGATGGTGAAAGTGTGGGTGAGGATAGGGGTGGGGGTGAGGGTGAGGGTGAGGATTAGGGTGAGTGTGAGGGTGAGGTTGGGGGTGGGGATGAGGGTGGGGGTGATTGTGGCCGTGGGGTGTGGGTTGTGGTAAGGATGAGGGTGAGGGTGGAAGTGAGGGTGGGGGTGGGGGTGGGAGTGGTGAGAGGGTGAGGCTGAGGGTATGGGTGGGGGTTAGGGTGAGGGTGAGGTTGAAGGTGGGGTTGGGTGTGGGGGTCGGGGTTAGAGTGAGGGTGAGGGTAGGGTAGGGTTAGGTTGGGGTTGGGAGTTAGGGGAAGGGTTAGGGTGCTAGTGAGGGGCTGGTGGGGGTGGAGGTTAGTGTGAGGGTGAGGGTGGGGGTGTGGGTTAGGGTGAGGGTGAGGGTTAGGGTCGAGGTGGGGGTCAGTGGGAGGGTGGGGGTGGGGGTTGGGGTTGGGATTAGGGTGAGGGTGAGGGTGGAGGTGGGGGTGGGAGTGAGGGTGGGGGTGAGGGTCAGGGTGAGGGTGGGGGTATGGGTGAGGTTGGCGGTGGAGGTGGGAGTTGGTGTAAGGTTGAGGGTGGGGGTGGGAGTGAGGGTGGGGGTGGGGGTGTGGGTGGGGGTTGGGGTGCGGGTGAGGGTGGGGGTGGCGGTTAGTGTGAGTGTGAGGGTGAGGTTTAGGGTGAGGGTTAGGATGGGGGTAGGGGTGGGGGTGAGGGTGAGGTTGGGGGAGGGGTGAGGGTGAGGGTAGGCGTTGGGGTTAGTGTGAGGGCGGGGGTGTGGGTTGGCATGAGGGTGAGGGTGGGGGTGGGTTAAGGGTGGCGGTGGGGGTGGGGGTTGTGGTAATGATGAGGGTGATGGTAGGAGTGAGGGTGAGGATGGGTGTTGGAGTGAGCGTGGCGGTTGGGGTTGGGGTAAGGATGAGGGTGAGGGTGATGGTGGGGGTGAGGGTGAGTGTGGGGGTGGGGAGTCGGGTGAGAGTGAGGGTGAGGGTGGGGGTGGGGGTTAGGGTGAGGGTGAAGGAGAGGGTGACGGTGGGGGTGGGGTTAGGGATGAGGGTGAGGATGAGGTTGGGGGAGGGGTGAGTGTTAGGGAGGGGGTTGGTGTTGGGGTGAGGGTGTGGGTGAGGGTTGGGGTGTGGGTGAGGGTGGCGGTCGGTGTGGGTCTTGGGGTAAGAATGAGGGTGAGGGTGGGAGTGAGGGTGAGGGTGGAGGTGGGAGTGAGGGTAAGGGTGGGGGTGGGGATGGGAGTGGGGTGAGGGAGAGGGTGAGGCTGAGGATTTGGGTGGGGTTTAGGGTGAGGTTGAGGGTGAGGTTGAAGGTGGGGTTGGGGGTGGGAGTGGTGGTTGGGGTGAGGGTGAGGGTGAGCGTGGGGGTGAGGGTGGGGGTGAGGGCTAGAGTGAAGGTGAGGTTGGGCTGGGGGTGGGGGTTAGGGTGAGGCTGAGTGTGGTGGTGTGGCTTAGGGTGAGGGTAAGAGTTACGGTTGGGGTGGGTTTGGGGTGGGTGGTGAGCGGGAGGGTGCGGGTTGGGGTTGAGGTTAAGGTGAGGGTGGGGGTTGGAGTGAGAATGAGGGTGGGGTGGGGGTGAGGGTGGCCGTGGGGCTGGGGGTTGGGGTAAGGATGAGGGTGAGGGTGAAGGTGGGGTTGGAGGTGCGGATGAGGGTGAGTGTTTAGGGTTAGGTTTAGGGTGAGGGTGACGGTGATGGTCAGCGTTGGGGGTTGGGGTGAGGGCAAGGTTTAGGATGAGGGTGAGCATGAGGGTGAGGTTTAGTGTTGAGGTTAGAGTGAGAGTGGGGGTGGGGTGAAGCTGAGGGTGAGGGTGGGAGTGGGGTAGAGGGTAAGGGTGGGGGTGGGGGTGGGGGTTAGGTTGAGGGTGAAGGTGAGGTTAAGTGTGGGGGTGGGTGGGGGTTAGGGTGATAGGCTGGGGTTGGGTTGGGGTGAGGGTGGGGGTGCGGATGAGGGTGAGTGTGAGGGTTGGGCTGAGGGAGAGGGTGAGGGCGGGGGTGAGGGTGAGTGTTTAGGGTTAGGGTTAGGGTTAGGGTGAGGGTGACGGTGAGGGTCAGCGTGGGGGGTTGGGGTGAGGGCGACAGTTATGGTGAGTGTGAGCGTGAGGGTGAGGTTTAGGGTTAAGGTTAGGGTGAGAGTGAGGGTGGGGGTGGGGGTGGGGGAGAGGGTAAGGCTGGGGTTCGGGGTGGGGGTTAGGATGAGGGTGAAGGTGAGGGTAAGTGTGGGGGTGGGGTGGGGTTTAGGGTGACGGTGAAAGTGTGGGTGAGCTGGAGGGTGGGGGTATGGGTGAGGATGAGGTTGAGAGTGATGGTGGGGGTTACGGTGAGTGTGAGGGTGAGGTTGGGGGTGGGGATGAGGCTGAGGGTGAGGGAGAGGGTGAGGGCGGGGGTGGGGGTATGGGTGAGGGTGAGGTTGGGGGAGGGGTGAGGGTGGTGGTTGGGGTGGGGGTGGGCGTGAAGGTGGTGGTGGGGGTGAGATTGAGGGTGATGGTGAGTGTGGGGGTAGGGGTGGGGGTGAGGGTGAGGGTTGAGGTGTGGGGGTGAGGATGAGTGTGGGGGTGGGGGTGGTGGTGAGAGTGAGGGTGAGGGAGAGGGAGAGGGTGAGGGTGTAACGCACTAGGACTGTTGTTAATGTTTCAAAGATAGAAAGATATGCACAACTGTTTGCCTTCCCCAGGTACCAGCTCGTACTCCAGGAAACTTAATAAGTGTAAAGTGATTTTAATAAGTACAGAAAATAGGATTTAAGTGATTTCAAATAGTGACAGACAGAACAAAGTGAATTACTAAATAAAATAAAATAGAACACGCAGTTCTATGTCTAATCAAACTTCACACAGATATAAAAACCTCACTAGGTCCAGGAAACAGGCTCTCTTCCACTTAGCCTGGCTCCAGCAATCACTCACCCCCCCTAATGTCTTCCCCTTGGGAAGCCCACTCCCGGCAGAGGGATTCCTTCTCCCACAGGGATCTGTCCCTGTAGCCTTCCCCAAGGGGGTTTGCAGCGCTGTGGCCAGCAAGTTCCCTTAGCTTCTCCCCGCCCTAAGGGTCTGTCACGGAGTGTGGGGGAGTCCGGCCCTGCACCCCTCTTCCCCGGATTTACTGGGAGTCTCAGCCAGCCAGTAGAAGAGAAGGTTTATTACAGATGCCAGGAACACCGTCCAACCAGAGCTTGTCAGTACATCCAGGGCCTCTCAGTCGGGTTCTTCCGGGGGGCAGGGAGCTTAGACCCCAGCCTGGGGCTCCCTGCATTTCACCCCACAGCTCCAAACGGGGCAGGGAGGCCAGACCCTGTCTGCCTCTCTCCCCTCTTCTCCGGCCAGCTCCAAATCTGAAACTATCCAGCCCCTCCTCCCCCTTTCTCTGCTTCCCGGGCCAGGAGGTCACCTGATCCCTTTGTTCGAAAACCTTCAGCTTTCACCTTTGCAGGGGAGGGCCCGGGGCCATCGGTTGCTAGGATACAGAGTGTCAGCCATTCTCTGTGTCCAGGCCCCTCTGTAACACTCATGCATCCTTGTTCCACCACCTAGAAACTCAAGCACTGCATTGGGGAAACCGAGGCACCCACACAGTACTCAGGGAAAACATTAACAACAGTCCTAGTTCGTCACATCTCTCCCCCCTTCGAGACCGAACTGAGCGGGGTCACTTTAGCCAGTGACCTGGGGAAGTTCGAACCTGGTCACACCAGGCCGTTACAGTTCGACGTGCTCCCTTAGGTCGGGTGGGCTTGATGGCACCCGCAGGCCGCATGTGGGAAGGCTTATGCGGCCCGTGCCCTTTTTCCATCCCCAAACCCCTGAGGTTCAAGCTGAGATCAGGTCTTTTCCCAGCGCTCCAGTCTGGAGGGCTGTAATTTGGGCTCTTTTGGTTAAGAGCCTCCCTCTTGATCTGGTCCCCTTTCTGACCACATGTCTTTGTCATCATCCACTTGGCATCGGCCCCTTTTTCTGGATGCAGCCACGTCGGGGCGGGGTGGTGAATATACACCGTAAAGCGTCAGCCACGTAGATTCGGCTGCTGCTTCTTAAGGGCCTGCCCCATGGCCAGGCATTTCCTCTCTATGGCCTGACCGTTCTGCCTCCAGGGCAGCAGCTCCTTGCTCAGATGCCCGATGGGGTGTCTCCCGCTCTTCGCATAGGCCTGCATCAGCCCCGCGCCCAGCCCTGTGTCTGAGGCTTCGGTGAACACTGTACAGGGCTTTGCCTGGTCTGGGTTTACTTGATCTATTGGGCCCTGGATTAGATCCTTCTTCAGCGCACAGAGAGCCCTCTGGCCCTGCGCGGTCCAGACTGCCTTGTCTGGCTTCCCCTTCTTACCTAGCTTTGTGATGGGGGCAGCTAGGGAGCTAAAGGCGGGTACAAACCTCTGGTAGTACCCCGCCATCCCGCTAAAGGCCTGGACCTGTTTCTTGGTCTGGGGAACAGGCCAATCTCTGATCGCCTCCACCTTGGCCAGCCCTGGGCTGTTGAATGACTGGTTCACCTTTAAAGCCAGCCTGTCCTTGGCCTCTCTCTTCAGCTTCTGGGCTCTTTTTCCAGTTACTTTGAATGGGGGACACCTGATGGGAGGATTGGCTCCCATCTCAGGGAAGAGATCCATCAGAGGGTTTTCCCCATTCTCTTCCCACTTGTCCCTTACCGGTTTTAGGGGTCCCCTTACTTTCCTCCAATACAACAGCTCGACAGGGCAGCACCCTGGGGATTCGTGGGGCACTTCCCTGTGCCACAAGTGGGGCAGGTACTTGTCCCAGTCCTGCAGACGCCGATTTATACAAGTCCTCAGCATCAGCCTTACGGTCCCCTGAAATCTCTCCACCAGCCCGTTGGACTGAGGGTGATATGCAGAGGCCCAGGTGGGCCAGACCCCACCTTCCTCCCACACGCCCCGGAGTAGGACTGACATGACCTCAGATCCCTTGTCTGTAAGGGCCTTGCTGGGGACTCCCACTCTATCCATAGCCACCTTCTGGAAAGGTGCCTCTCCGATGGGCAGGGACCTCCAGGGAGCTTCTCCCTTACCCTGGGTCAGGTACAATAGCCGGGGATGATACTTCTGGGGCCCCACCGGCTGCCTCCTGATTCCCCACAGTTCCACTTCCCCTTGGGAAGCCCATTCCCGGCACAGGAATCCCTTCTCCCACCGGGATCTGTCCCTGCAGCCTTCTCCAAGGGGGTTTGCAGCGCTGTAGCCAGCAAGCTCCCTCAGCTTCTTCAAGGCGGGCTCCTTCTGCAGCTCCCAGGCTGGGCCTGGGGTCTCCACCCCCGCTGAGCCCTGTCCCTGGTGGCTCCCTCCCTGCCGCGGAATCACTTCCCGGCAGCACCTGTGGACCAGGCAAGCCTGGTTAGCAGACGTCCTGCCCTGCCTGTGTGTCCCCCCACTCAGCTGGGGTCTCTGCTCCCCCGGTGCCCAGCGCTGCCCTGGCTGTCCCTGTGGGGCCAGGCAGCGAGCTCGCTGATTTGCTCTCTGCATCAGAGACTGCCTGAGCCACCTCTCCATTGTGCATGGGGGTGGGGAGCATCTTTTTGTTCCACCCCACCCTAGGGGTCTGGTTACAGGCAGGCAGGTAACCAGGGTCCAGCAGCTCCTTCCCTCTGCCAGCCAGGTCATTTGCATTTTCACTGACCATTTTCCTCTTAGCCAATTTGTTCCCTGGGTTTAAATTCAACTCCTCGGCCGTTACAGGGCCAGGGCCTGGATCCTGTCCCAAAGATATACAGTCACCCCCCCCCCCCAACAACACCTCACAGCCTATATTCTGGAGAACCCCAACCACCAGCCAGCCCGACCCCTTCTGGGTCTGCACAGGGATCTGGGCCATAGGCAGGGTGACTGGTTCCATTCCTGGGACCCTCACCCAGGTCACACAGCCCCTTAGTATCTGGTGGGGGTGCACCACCCTGGGCCTGACCACAGTTCTCTCTGTTCCAGGGTTTCGCCACCCCAAGAATGTCTCTCCATTGACCATTACCTTCCGCTCCCACTGGGGGTCCGCAGGGCCTGAGCCCAGGAGAGTCCACGCAGACATATGGGTTGGGGTCAGGGGTAGAAGTCCGTCCACCATCCCACCCATCTGGCTGATGGAGTTTATGGCCTTGGGACCCAGCAAGGGAGCTAGATCCCGGGGCTTTTCCGCAGAGTCTCCCTGGCTCCAATCACCAGCCTGCTCCAAGGCAG
This sequence comes from Chelydra serpentina, assembly GCA_037349315.1. Lineage (NCBI taxonomy): Eukaryota > Metazoa > Chordata > Testudines > Chelydridae > Chelydra > Chelydra serpentina. The sequence continues at coordinate 19,317 of JBAIAC010000593.1, forward strand.
TGAGGTGGGCCTTCACATTCCCACCCTCCTTAACCAGGGGCAGCAATTTAGGATTGAGGTTCCCTGCGGAACTGGCACCCCGGGGTCTATTCCCACTCACCACTGGGAAGTCCCCTATGCCTCTCCGTTCCACCACCGCCAGTTTACGCTGCTGCTGCTGCTTCTCCTGTAGCCCTTTTTCGGGCTCTTGCTGTCTCTCACTGTCCTCTTGCTCTCTTGGACTCAGCTCCAGTTCCATTCGTCTCTGATCCCCTGCTGGGGAACCCGATCGTGAAGACCCCCATCTGGTTGGGGACCAGACTCTTGGGGATGCCTGGCTACCGCTCCAGCTGCTCCCAGATTCTGCGGTAGCCCCATCGGGGTCAGGAATCTGCTCCTTAAAATGGTCATCCTTCTCCAGCTGCACAATTAGCTCAGCTTTAGTGAGCTTTCCAATGTGTATCCCTCTCCTTTTGCACAGGGTTACAATGCTTCTTTTAAGGAAAAGGCAATAGGCCATCACTTTACTGCTCCCACGTTGCTGTGGGTTCGCAGGCCTGTGTGCTCTTAGCTCCCCACGGTTTCCAGGAAGAACCCCAAGTGTGCCAACCCTTCTCCAGGTCACCGCCTCTTTGCCAGGTTTGAGCTGCAGCTCCTCCGCCCCAGGGTCTGCTCACGGCACCCCCAGGGGAATCCTGTCACTGCAAAGTCCCTTCTCTCTCCCAGGGCCAAGCAGCAGGCTCCTCCGCCCCTGGAACTGCTCACTGCATCCCCCAGGGGGACCCCCTCATTGCACAGTCCTTCTCGCTGGTCACACACTCCCAGGGGTTAAGCGTAGCTCCTCCACTCCCTGAAACCGCTCCTCTGTGAGCCTTCAGTACGCCTGGTCCTTGTTAGCCACCCTTAGTTTTACTGCTCCCCAGTTACTTACTGCAGGAGGTGCCGTTCATGGGGTGCAGAACATCCCACCTCTGCCACCAGTTGTCACGGAGTGTGGGGGAGTCCGGCCCTGCACCCCTCTTCCCCGGATTTACTGGGAGTCTCAGCCAGCCAGTAGAACAGAAGGTTTATTACAGATGCCAGGAACACCGTCCAACCAGAGCTTGTCAGTACATCCAAGGCCCCTCAGTCGGGTTCTTCCGGGGGGAGGGAGCTTAGACCCCAGCCTGGGGCTCCCTACATTTCACCCCACAGCTCCAAACGGGGCAGGGAGGCCAGACCCTGTCTGCCTCTCTCCCCTCTTCTCCGGCAGGCTCCAAAACTGAAACTATCCAGCCCCTCCTCCCCCTTTCTCTGCTTCCCGGGCCAGGAGATCACCTGATCCCTTTGTTCGAACACTTTCAGCTCTCAGCTTTTCAGGGGAGGGCCCGGGGCCATCGGTTGCTAGGATACAGAGTGTCAGCCATTCTCTGTGTCCAGGCCCCTCTGTAACACTCATGCATCCTTGTTCCACTGTGACGGGTTGGGACCACAGAGACCTGCTTGGTGCTGCCACCCGGTGTGCCAAGGCTGCTTCTGCCCCTGCTTCCAGGCCTTTTCCAGCTTGGGACTCCTGAATCCTGTCTGTTTTGAGTCAGATTCCACTGATCTGCTGCAAACACAGACCCAGGTCCAAACCAAGTCCACTCACCACTGTAAGGCCCCTGGAAGCGCTCTGGCCTTTGACACCCAGCTGCTCAACTCCAAGGAGGCTCAAACCCTTAATAAATCCGTTTTACCCTGTATAAAGCTTATACAGGGTAAACTCATAAATAGTTCGCTTTCTATTTCAAAGATAGAAAGATATGCACCACTGATCGCTCTCCCAAGGCACTAACTCGTACTCAAGGAAACTTAATAAGTAAAAAGTGATTTTAATAACTACAGAAAATAGGATTTAACTGAGTTCAATTAGTGACAGACAGAACAAAGCAAGTTACTTAGTAAATAAAATAAAACACGCACGTCTATGTCTATTCAAAGTTAACACAGATAAAAGCCTCACCAGATTCGGATATTTTCCTTCTTACAGGCTGTAGAATTCGCCTGGGTCCAGCTGAGCCCAGCAGACTCTCACACCCCCTAGTGTCTTTGTCCTTTGTTCAGTTCCCCTCAGGAATGTCCTTGTGGGGGTGGAGAGCCTCTCCCTTTAGCCAGCTGAAGACAAAGTGGAAGGGTCTTGCAAGGGCTTTTATAGCCTTTCTTCCTCTCCCTGCGTAGGATCCAGTTGCCCTGGAGTTTTGGGATCACATGGGCAAGTCACCTGCCCATGAGCCCTAACCAGACTAACCAGTTGCATTCCAGACCCAGCCCCAATGTGGATTGGGGTCTGCAACGTCGTTTGTCTGTCAAGTGCTCGCATTTAACAGGCATTCTTTGCTCCAAAGATGATCCCATGCACTTACAAAGGCGATGTGCAAAACCAGCAAATATAAAACCAATCTTCATAACTACAACTACAACAATGATGCATGCATACAAACAGGAGGAGTAAATTCAGTAGGTCATAACTTTCACAGAGATATGTTACATGGCACATGTAGCATAAAACATATTTTAGTTACATATATACATTTATAAGCATCTCCCCATAAAGATTTATGGGGAACACCGTCACACCCTCCTCCTGAACTTACTGCCAGAGACTTGGACACTGTCCATGGCGGAGGCAGTACACATAAAGCCCCTGTTTGTCTTTGGTCACACCCCTTTTCAGTACGGGCACACCACATGGTGTCATTCGTAATGGTTTTAGCAAAATGCGAGGTTCCTGGTCCCCGGGCGCCTGAAAATGGGTTGGGGTGTAGTATTGCTAACAGGATACAGATAGCAATACCTGTTAAGGCGTAGGAACCTCAGCATTTAGCTCTCAGTGCCATGAGGCGGCGTGCCTCAGTTTCCCCTTTCACACAGCAGCCTGGGCCTGTTGTGCTTTTGCTGTTGTGCCAAGCTTCCAGCCGGTTACCCGATATAGGCCGACAGGTAACATGTTTGTACGACCGTGAGGTCACCATCCCAAGCATGTACAACAGTTTTTCCCACCAATCAGGTATGTTCCCCATCTTGAAAGGGTTGACCCTCAGTGTTAACTCCTTTGTTATAACCCACAGATGAAGTAGGGAAAGACACAGGATTACCCACCCATCGGTGTATCCTGGTAGGCACTCTGATTCAGATTCTTCTGCCTCTTTGGAGCAGGCTCCTGAATCAGGCATGGGTTTGAGGTTCTGGCAAGGAAAGGGTGTACTGCAACCCGGCCTGCCCTCGGCCCCTCCCTCTGGAATTTCTCTGGGCTGGTTCCCATCCCCTTGTGTGGCTTCACCCATGCAGAGACTCGCTCCCTTCTGCTTTGAAGAGAGAGGTTTACCTCCTACCCGTGTAGCAAGAACAACCTCTTTCTTGGACATGCCAGTATCTGTTCCCAACAGGTCAGCTGGACGGACTCCCCCCTCCAGGGGGTCTGACCCCCAGCTTTCCCTTCTAACCTGATCCACAGGAGAGGGGTCTGGCATCTGAAATGCAGACTTCCCACCCTCCTCCTGGGCAAGATCCTCCTGACAAAAGGTTGGCGGGCTCTCCGGCCCCCCCTCACCTTCCCTCCCTGGGCCTCTATCTGGGCCAGACACTCCCGTGTCCCCCCGAAGAGAAGGTGACCCTGGTCCAGCTGTGGGCTCCCAGCTGCAAGCTAAGATAGACCCTTCAGTGGCCTGCAAAATGCCCCCCTTGCTATGAGGTAGAACATTCCCCTCCCCCGGGGAGATGATTACAGGACAGGAACTGGCCACAGCCACCCCTGCCGCCACAGCTGCAGTCCCTGTGACTTCGCCCCCCCCTCTGGGGTTTTCAGCACTAGGTTCCTGCTTGCTGCCACCCAGCCCTGGGACAGATTCTGCCACAGCAAAGAAATCATTTCCCAGTAGAAACGGTGCAAAATTGTGTGACACTGTTGCCACAGTTAGCGTAGCCTGCAAGTTTTCCGTTTGCATGTGTACTTTTGCCAGAGGTGCAATGACTTTGTAGCCACCCACCAGCTCCAATTCTGCCGCTTTACCTGGCAACCAATCCTTCTCTTGGATCAGGTCCCTCCTGACTATAGAAATTTCAGCACCTGTATCTCTCAACCCAGTGATAAACTTCCCATTCAGTCTAACAGCATGCACATGCTCACTGCTTGGTGGGGTAGAAGTCAACTTCAGGAACCCTGTGTGGAAAGAGGCAGCAGCTTCATGGGCCACTTGATGCCTGTTTTCACTCAGCAGGGGACACTTATCTCTCAGGTGCTCGGTGGACTTACATTGATAGCACCTCCTGGGCTCCTCTGATTGTACAGGGAATTTGGGACGAGTACTAGGGGAATGGGGAGGTGAGCGCCCAGCCTCCTTTTTCCCAGGGGTAACACGGTGACTCTGTTTTCCTTCGACCATGTACCCCTCGGCCAGTGGTTTATGCTTAATTGCAGCTTGCGCCTGCTCATAAGAGTCTGCAAACCCAGCTAATTCACCCACGGCTTTTACCTTTTTGTCCCACAAGTACTGTTTTACATCATCACTGCACATATTCAGGAATTGTTCCTGAGCAACCAAATCACACATTCCCTCAAAGCTTGTGATGCCTTTTCCCCTCACCCACTTATCTACCAGAACTGTCATTTCATTTTCATAAGCCACGTAACTTAACCCATCTCCCCTCTTAAGAGTCCTGAATTTAACCCTGTAGGTTTCAGGGGTAACCTGAAACGGTTTCAAAACCAGTTCCTTAAATTTACCATAATTGGAGGCATCCCCAATGGGCATCTTATTGAATATGTCCAGAGCTCTGCCAGTCAATTTGGCTATCAAGGTGGTCATCTCAAGTCCATTCGTCTCCGATCCCCTGCTGGGGAACCCGATCGTGAAGACCCCCGTCCGGTTGGGAACCAGACTCTTGGGGATACCATTCCAGCTGCTCCCAGATCCTGCCGGGGCCATCAGTTGCTAGGATACAGAGTGTTGACCCTTCTCTGTGTCCAGACCCCTGCCCTAGGGCTCTGTAACAATCATGCACCCTTGTCCCACCACCTAGATACTCAAGCACTGCATAGGCAAACCGAGGCACCCACACAGTACTCAGGGAAAACATTAACAACAGTCCTAGTTCGTCACACCCTCACCCTCTCCCTCTCCTTCACCCTCACTCTCACCCCCAGCCCCACCCTCATCCTCACCCCCACACCTCAACCATCACCCTCATAGCCACCCCTACCCCCACGCCCACCCTCACCCTCACCCACAACCTCACCCTTACCCTAACACCCACCCTCAACCTCACCCCCACCCCCACCCTCACCCTAACACTCACCCTAACTCCGTCCCCCAAACCTCACCCTCACCCTCTCTCACCCCAAGCCTGACCCCCAACCCCACCACCACCCTCTCCCTCACCCTAACGCCAAAATCCACCCGCACCCTCACCATCACCCTCACACCTCCCCCAATCTCATCTTCACCCTCACCCACACCTCCACCATCCCCCTCCCTCTCATCCCCACCCCCAACCTCACCCTCACCCTAACCCCAAAATCAACCCTCACCCTAACCCCCACCCTGACCCTCAAACCCACCCCCACCCTCACCCGTACCCTCACCCTAACCCCCACCCTCACCCCCAACCTCAATGTAACACACACCCTCACCCCAAACCCCACCCCCAACCCCAACCCCTCCCTCACCCTCACCCTCAATCTCACCCCAACCCCCATCCTCACCTTGAGGTAAGGATGAAGGTGAGGGTGTGGGTGGTGGTGAATGTGAGGGTGAGGGTGGGGTGAGGGTGGCGGTGGGGGTGGGGGTTGGGGTAAGGATGAGGGTGAGGGTGGGGGTGGGGGTGGGGGTGAGGGAGAGGGTGAGGGTGGGGTGGGGGTTATAGTGAGGGTTAGGATGGGAGTGGTGGTGGGGGGTGAGGGTGAGTGTGAGGTTGTGGGTGGGGGTGGGAGTGGGATGAGGGGGAGGTTGAGCATGGGGGTGGGGTTGGGGGGTTGGAGTGAGGGTGAGGGTGAGGGTTAGGGTGAGGGTGAGGGTGGGGGTGGCAGCCATGGGCGGCAGAAGCCAATGAGTCTGAGAAACCCCCGCAGCTGCTTCTTGGTAGAAGGTAACGGGCACCGCTGAATGGCTGGAATGCGGGCTGGATCCCTCTGTTGGCCCGCAGGGGTCAGGATGAATCCCAGATAGCGTACCCGTTGAGAGTCCCCGGGAGTGTGAGTAAAGTAAAAGGGCCTTGCCGTCCTGACGGAGGGCTTCCTGGTCACAATGGCCCCACCAGAATGTCATCCACGTATACGACCAAAGTTGATCCGTGGGGACTGGAGAACCCCTCCAGGTTGCGGCAGAGGCATAGGCTGTATATAGTCGGGCTGTCTCGAAACCCCTGAGGCAGGCGCTGCCACATGTAGGATTGGCCCTTCCAGATGAACCCCAAGAGGTACTGGTGGACAGGGATGCTAAAAGAGGCTGATTTTAGGTCAATAGCAGTAAACCATTGGGCATCCCAGGGGAACTGGCTGATAATGGTGGCCAGATCCTGGCACCACGACGTGGAGGGGAACGATATACCTAGTGCCCAGCCATAAATCCTGAACAAAACACCACTCCATGGGGTCTCCCTCCTTCTTGGGCGGCTTTTTTGACCGGAAAAATAGGAGCGTTGCATGGGGAGCGTTGGGCCTTAACAAGGCCCTGCTTTACAAATCCTTCTACAATAAGGCGTATGCCTTCCCTAGCTTTTAACAATAAGGGATACTGGGGAACAGATGGGGGAAGCAAGGAGGCCTTGACCTGGATGCGGACAGGCTCCACGGAGAGGAGCAGTCCCACATCAGTGTCTGAAGTTCCCCACAGGGACGGCGGCAGGCCTGCCAAATCTGGGGGGAGAGAGGGAAGGAACATTCTTTTCTTTGGGAGGAGTGTTCCTTCCCTGTAACCATTACCTTAGGCTTGAATATTGACCGTGGATGGCTCGGTCATTACCTTAATTGAATTTATTTCCTTTCAATTAAGTAGCCTCTTAACGTTGGTATAGGCACTTCCACCTTCTCATATTTCTTTGAATGTATAAATATCTGTTCACTGTCTGTTCCATTCCATGCATCCGAAAGCTTATGCTGCAATAGATTTGTTAGTCTCTAAGGTGCCACAGTATTTTTCTTGTTTTCTTTTTGCTGACACAGACCAACACAGCCACTACACTGAAACCTTCCCTGCAATAAACTCATCAGTAAGCCCCCCTCCCCCAGGAATGCAGGTTAAAGTGGCCTCAAATTTACAAAGTAAATCTCGACCCATCAAGGGGAAAGGGCAGGCTGGGGAAAAAAGAGAATGGTGAGAAAAACACTTATTAGCAAAAACAACATTCAAAGGCAAAGTAAGCCCAAGAGTTTGCAGATTTCCCTCCACCCCCGTTGCAGTCTTTACCTCAGGAGATAACCACGAAGGGGGGGCATGGTTTAAAAGGGAAAAGGTAGCCCCTGTGTCCATAAGAAACGATGCAGAGAAACCTTGAACTGAAAGGGTTAACCAAGGCTCCTTAGTAAGAGAGAAGGGAGCCTGCTAAAGACATTAAAGAGATAAGACCGTCAGAAAGTCCACTTTCGTCCCTGGGGCACCATCACTTGCGGTGTTGTTGTCCTTTGTAGTTTATCCAGGCTTGAGGAATTGGTTGAGCAGGCGGCGTAGAAACAAACTCGTCTTCGGCATAATTATTAACAGCTACAGCCGAGCCACCTGAGCGTCCCCAGGGGCAATCGTGTCTAAAATGACCCAGTTGTCCGCACTGGAAACAATTTCCCGAGGGCTGGGGCAGCCAAGATCCTCTCCCCCAGTACCCTGAAATCCTCTGCCTCGACCACATCCGCGACCCCGAGCACCCCCACAGCCACCATGGAAGGCTAAAGCCATCAGCTTATACTCCTCCTTCCTATCCTTTTTGCTACGCTCTTTCTCCATTTCCCACGCAAAGTCAGCTACATCCAACACCGAGCTGACAGACTCACCACCCCACCCAGGGTGGAAATTCAAAAAATAGTCCCGTACAGGGGGCAAGGACTAAGTCACAAAATGTGAAATAAGGGTAGGATGATCCTCCCTTCTCTCAGAGTTCAGCTGGGTGAACATCCGAGCCCCCTCCCATAACCACGACCAGAATTGTCTGGGGGGTTAATAGGGTTCCTGCCGAATTTGCAGGAATGTAACCTGATAAGGTGGGCGGTGCGGTGAGCCATGTCTCTCAGTCTGCCCAACAATCTTTCCCTGTCTGTTCTTAGCTGAGTTCTTCTAGCCTCTGTCCATTCCTGTGGACCCTCAGTCCGTCTATTCATCCAAACAACATTCCCGGGGTCCACATCACCCCATTCTCTTTCTGCCGTCCACAATCTACTTCTCTCCTGTCCTGTCAAAACCCTTTCTAACAACTGGTAAACATCTGCATAAGTAGGATTATGACTTGTAAACAATCATTCCACTAATTCTAAAATCCTCTGAGGCTTATCGCCGAAAGTCCCTGCCAGCCTTCTCCATTCCTTAAGATCCCATTCAAGCCATCCTTTTGTTTCAACAATATTAGAATGCTGCAAAACACCATCAGTACCCAGAAAAGGCTGATCATATACCTGAAGAGGCATCTGGAGGGGGCGGTCTCTTAGGACTACTTTGCTCCAGAGCTTCTTCAATTTTATTCTGCAATTCTTTGATTTTATTCTGCAATTCTTGTCGTCGTAGCCCCTCTGCCACACTACGAGTGATCATTCTGTCCGGAGAGGAGTCTCCCCCTTCCATCCAGTTTCGTCAGACTCCGAAGGGGAGACCGGCAAAAGCACTTCCGACCCCTGAGGAGCGCCCTCAAGGGAAGGATACATCGGGGCAGGGGCGGAAGGAATCAAATGGCGATCTCAAACACGCCATGGCTTACATTCTTCATTAAAATAACTTGGGGGAGGGATATCCTCCTTGGAAGAGGATCGGACTACCATTATCTTTACAGATTTCCACAGTCCCTCTGCAAAATCCCAACAATACCAATAATCCAGCTGTCATGGATGGTTGTCTTTGAGTTGGCCCCTTACTCCCCTTAAGGCAGCCTGCTCAAAAGAACCATACATAGGCCACCGTTCCTCCGGATTGGCCAATACGGCAGTATATCCAGTCCAGGCTGTCACACACAGAGTGTACAATTTCCTTTTAGTCATTCCCTTTTGGACCGGCAATTTTCCTTCATCCCACAACTTATTCATAATGCCCAAAGGGCTCCCAACAGGGACACTAATCCCTTGCCCCATGGCGTCTGACAGGAGCTTTCCAACTGACACTTATCCTGCAGTCCGGCAGTCCACCCCTCGATCTCAGAGTGACCGGGAGAAATCTCCCGTGGCGCCTGCCAGTCTGAGAAAGAGTGAACCAACCGCCAGACAGAGGAGCCGCACCAGAAGGATCCTGGACGAGCCCGCAAATTGTTAGGTAAAAATCAGCTTGTCCTTACTCACCGTCCCAACACCGGGTGATGCAGAGCTGGACTGTAGCTCACAAGCTGTCAGAAGCCATGTAAGAAACACACTGAGTCCTAGAAGCTTTGCTCAAAGGGCACACAACTCCCTCCGCAGCTAGCCGCTGTGGAGGAGTGTGACAACTTTATTCACGATGAGCACCAACATATATAGGAAGACAGACAAAGAGGGCACTACAATCTCATTCCAGGCTATCCTGCTCAAACTGGTTTCTTATAGTTACTCAATTTAAGCAGGGGGACAGAAAAAGCCGATGCAAGGATATTTGTGTAAGATAAACGGATTTTGTGCAAGGCCACAGCAAGGCCAGAAGATTTTATTGCTAAGAGATTAGGGAGCATTTTTATGATAGAGGCCTTGCTAATTTTATGACAGGGGCCTTGCTTAGCTAACAGAAGCAGAAAGAATCAGGGAGGAGGTGGCCCACAAGAGAGCTATGGAGGCCCAGAAGCATGAACTGGCTGTTGCAGAGTTGAAGAGTCGAAACCCTTCAGCGGCCGGCTCCACTTCCCCAAAAATCCCCAAATGGGAGCGTCTATGCCCCCAGTATGATGAATCCAAGGATATAGCCGAATATTTTATCACCTTTGAGAGACTGTGCTCCCTCCATGCGATCCCTGAAGATCAAAAAATGACCACCTTGATAGCCAAATTGACTGGCAGAGCTCTGGACATATTCAATAAGATGCCCATTGGGGATGCCTCCAATTATGGTAAATTTAAGGAACTGGTTTTGAAAGCGTTTCAGGTTACACCTGAAACCTACAGGGTTCAATTCAGGAGTCTTAAGAGGGGAGATGGATTAAGTAATGTGGCTTATGCAAATGAAATGACAGCTCTGGTAGATAAGTGGGTGAGGGGAAAAGACATTACAAGCTTTGAAGGAATGTGTGATTTGGTTGCTCAGGAACAATTCCTGAATATGTGCAGTGATGATGTAAAACAGTACTTGTGGGACAAAAAGGTAAAAGCCGTGGGTGAATTAGCTGGGTTTGCAGACTCCTATGAGCAGGCGCAAGCTGCAATTAAGCATAACCCACTGGCAGAGGGGTACAGGGTTGGGGGAAAACAGAGTCACCGTGTTACCCCTGGGAAAAAGGAGGCTGGGCGCTCACCTCCCCATTCCCCTAGTACTCGTCCCAAATTCCCTGTACAATCAGAGGAGCCCAGGAGGTGCTATCAGTGTAAATCCACCGAGCACCTGAGAGATAAGTGTCCCCTGCTGAGTGAAAACAGGCATCAAGTGGCCCATGAAGCTGCTGCCTCTTTCCACACAGAGTTCCTGAAGTTGACTTCTACCCCACCAAGCAGTGAGCATGTGCATGCTGTTAAACTGAATGGGAAGTTAATCACTGGGTTGAGAGATACAGGGGCTGAAATTTCTATAGTTAGGAGGGACCTGATCCAAGAGAAGGATTGGTTGCCAGGTAAAGTGGCGGAATTGGAACTGGTGGGTGGCTACAAAGTCATTGCACCTTTGGCTAAAGTACACATGCAAACGGAAAATTTGCAGGCTGAGCTAACGGTGGCAACAGTAACACACAATTTTGCACCGTTTCTACTGAGAAATGATTTCTTTACTGTGGCAGAGTCTGTCCCAGGGTCGGGTGGCAGCAAGCAGGAGCCTTGTGCTGAAAACCCCAGGGTGGAGGATGAAGTCACAGGGACTGCAGCTGTGGCAGCAGGGATGGCTGTGGCCAGTTCCTGTCCGGTAATCATCTCCCCGGGGGAGGGGAATGTTCTACCTCATAGCAAGGGGGGAATTTTGCATGCCACTGAAGGGTCTGTCTCAGCTTGCAGCTGTGAGCCCACAGCTGGACCAGGGTCACCTTCTCTTCAGGGGGACCCTCACCCTAACCCTAAACACTCACCCTCAACTCCACCCTCACCCTCACCCTCATCCACACTTTCACCCTGACCCTAACCAACACCCCCAGTGTTACCCTCACCCTCACCCTATCCCTCGCCCCCACCCCAAACCCCACACTCACCCTCATCCCCACTCCACCCACACCCTCACCATCTCCCCACCACCACCACCACCACCCTCACCCTCACCCTCATCCTTACCCCAACCCCCACTGCCACCCTCACCCCAACCTCCACACTCACCGCCACCCTCACCCTCATCCTCACACCCACCCCTACCCTCACCCTATCCCCAACCCCCACCCTCACCCTCCCGCTCACCATCCACCCCATCCCCACCACGACCGTAGCCCTTACCCTCACACTAAACCACACCCCCACACTCACCCTCACCCTAACCCACATCTCCACCATCACCCTCACCCGCTCCCTCACCCCCACATCCACCCTCAACCTCACTCCCACCCCCACCCTCACCCTCATCCTTACCACAACCCCCACCCCCACCGCCACCCTCACCCCCACCCCCACCCTCACTCCCACACCCAAACCCACCCTCACCCTCACCGTTCCCCCACCCTCACCCCCCACCCCCACCCCCACCCCCAACTTCACCCTCACTCTAACCCGCACCCCCACCCTCACCCTCACCATCTGCCTCACCCCCCCCACCACCACCACCCCATCCCCACTGTTAACCCACCCCCATCCCCACCCCCTCTGCCACCCTCACCCTCACCCCACCCTCAACCTCACCCCCACCCCCACCTCACCCCCACCCCCAGCCTCACCCTCACCCTCACCCCAACCCCCACCCCAACAAGACCATAACCCTCACCCTAACCCTAACCCACAACCCACCCCACCCTTACCCTCTCCCCCACCCCAACCCCCACCCTCACCATCATCCTCACCCCCACCCCCACTCCCACCCTAAACTTAACCCGAAACCTCACCCTCACGCTCACCCTCACTCCAACACCCACCCCCACCCTCACCTTCACCACCATCCCCACCCCCACTCCCAACCTCACCTTCACCCTCACCCTAACCTCCACCCCCACACTCTCCCTCACCCCCAGCCCCACACCCAAACCCACCCACCCTCACCCTCCCCCCTCCCCCCACCCCAACCCGAACCCAACCCTGACCCACACCCCACCCTCACCGTAACCCTACCCTCCACCGCCACCCCCAACCTCCCCCTCCCCCTCAACTCAACCCCCACCCGCACCCCCAACCCCACCTTAACCCTCTCCCTAACCCTAACCCCCACCCATACCCTCAGCGTCAACCACTCCCTCACCCCCACTCCCACCCCCACCCCCACCCTCACCCTTACCCCAACCACCACCCCCATGCCCATTGCCACACTCACCCTCAAACCCAACCTCACCCTCACTCCCAACCCCATTCCCACCCTCACCCTCACCTAAACCCACACCCCCACCCTCCCGCTCACCCCCAGCCCCACCCCCGACCCGACCCTAACCCTCACCCTAACCCACACCCCCACTCTCACCTTCACCCTCACCCCCACACCCAACCTCTCCCTACCCTACCCTCACCCTAACCCACACCCCCAAACCCAACCCTAACTTTAACCTCACCCTCACCCTAACCCCCACCCATACCCTCAGCCTCACCCTCTCACCACTCCCACCCCCACCCTCACCCTCACTCCCACCCCCTCCCTCACCCTCACTCCCTTCCACAACCTCACCCTCACTTCCAACCTCACCTTCATCCTTACCACAACCCACACCCCCACCGCCACAATCACCCCCACCCCCACCGTCACCTTCACTCCCACCCCCACCATCACCCTCACCCTAACCCCAACCCACACCCTCCCCCTCGCCCCTCCCCCAACCTCACCCTCACCCCTACCCCCATCCACGCACTCACCCTCTCCCTCACCCACATCCCCACCCCCAACCTCACCCTCACACTCACCCTAACCCCCACCCTCACCCTCACCCTCACCCCCACCCCACCCTCACCCTCACCCACACTTTCACCGTCACCCTAAACCCCACCCCACCCCCACTTTACCCTCAACTTCACCCTCATCCTAACCCCGACCACGAACCCCACCCTTACCCTCTCCCCCACCCCAACCCCAACCCTCACCCTCAGACTCACCCCCACCGACACTCTCACCCTAACTTTAACCCTAAACCTCACCGTCATCCTCACCCAAACTGTCGCCCTCACCCCATCCCCCACCCACACGCTGACCCTCACCCTCACCGTCACCCTCACCCTCACCCTAACCCTAACCCTAAACACTCACCCTCACCCCCACCCTCACCCTCTCCCTCACCCCAACCCCCACACTCACCCTCATCGGTACCCCCATCCACACCCTCACCCTCACCCCAACCCCAACCCCAGCATCATGCTCACACTCACCCTCATCCTTACCCCAACCACCACCCCCACCGCCACCCTCACCCCAACCCCCAGCCTCACCCCCACCCCACTCTCATCCTAACTCTCACCCAGACCCTCACCCTAACCCACACCCCCACACTCACCCTCATCCTAACCCCCAACCCCACCCTCACCCTCACCCTCACTCCCACCCCCACCCTCACTCTCAAACTTACCACAAACAACACCCCCAACGCCACCCTCACACCCAGCCCCACCATCACCCTCATGCTCACCACCACCCCCACCCTCACTCCCACCCCTACCCCCACCCTCACCCTAACCCCAACCCCCAACCTCACAGTCACCCTCACCCCTCCCCCAACCTCACCCTCACCCTCACCCCCACCTACACCCTCACCCTCACACTCACCCTCATCCTTACCCCAACCCACACCCCCACCGCCACCCTCACCCCAACCCCTACCCTCACAACCAACCCCACCCTCATCCGCACTACCTCCTCCAACCCCCACCCATACCCTCCCTCTCACCACCCACCCCATTCCCACCCCAACCATAACGCTTACCCTCAACCTAAGCCACACCCCAACACTCACCATTACCCTAACCCTCACCCCCACCCCCACCCTCACCCTCCGACCCTCAAGCTCACCCTCACCCTACCCTCACCCTAACCCCCACCCTCACCCTCACCCTCACACTCACCCGCACATCCAACCCCACCCTCACCATCTCCCTCACCCCAACATTTACACACATGCTCACCCTCACCCCTCCCCCAACTACATCTTCACAATCACCCTCACCCCGACCCCCAGCCCAACCTCACCCTCACCCTCACACTAGCCCTCACCCTGACCCTCACCTCCACCCCCAACCTCACCCTCACCCTAAGCCCCACACTCACCCTCACACTCACCCACTCCCCCACCCTCACCCTAACCCCAACCACCACCGCACCCTCCCGCTCACTACCCACCCCATCCCCACCCCGACCGTAACCCTTACCCTCACCCTAACCCTCACCCCCACACTGACCCTCATCCTAACCCCCACCCCCACCCTCACCCTCACTCCCACCCCCACCCTCACTCTCAAACTTACCACAAACCACACCCCCAACGCCACCCTCACCCCCACCATCACCCTCACGCACACCACCACCCCCACCCTCACTCCCACCCCAACCCCCACCATCACCCTCACCTTAACCCCAACCCCCACCCTCACAGTCACCCTCACACCTCCCCCAACCTCATCCTCACCCCTACCCCCACCCCCATGCTCACCCTCTCCCTCACTCTCATCCCCACCACCAACCTCACCCTCACCCTCACCCCCACTCCCTCCCTCACCCGCACCCCCAGCCTCACCCACACTTTCACCCTCACCCTAAGCCGCACCCCACCTCCACACTTACCCTCACCCTCACCCTAACCAACACCCCACAGCCACCCTTACCCTCAGCTTCACCCCTACCCCCACTCTCACCCCAACCTTAACCCTAAACCTCACCCTCACGCTCACCCTCACCCTAAACCTTGCCCTCACCCCAACCCCCCACCCCCACGCTGACCCTCACCGTCACCCTCACCCTCACCCTAACCCTAACCCTAAACACTCACCCTCACCCCCACCCACACCCTCACACTCACCCTCATCCTTACCCCAACCCACACCCCCACCGCCACCCTCACCCCAACCCCTACCTTCACAACCACCCCCACCCTCATCCGCACCCTCACCCTAAACCTTGCCCTCACCCCAACCCCCCACCCCCACGCTGACCCTCACCGTCACCCTCACCCTCACACTAACCCTAACCCTAAACACTCACCCTCACCCCCACCCACACCCTCACACTCACCCTCATCCTTACCCCCACCCACACCCCCACCCTCACCCTAACCCAAACCTTATCTCCCACCCTCAAGCTCACCCTCACCCTACCCTCACCCTAACCCCCACCCCGACCCTCACCCTCACACTCACCCGCACATCCAACCCCGCCCTCACCATCTCCCTCACCCAAATATCCACACACATGCTCACCCTCACCCCTCCCCCAACTACATCTTCACAATCACCCTCACCCCCATCCCCAGCCCAACCTCACGCTCACCCTCACTCTAGCCCTCACACTGACCCTCACCTCCACCCCCAACCTTACCCTCACCCTAAGCCCCACACTCACCCTCACACTCACCCCCTCCCCCACCCTCACCCCAAACCCCACCCCCACCCCCAACCCCACATTCAATCTCACCTTCACCCGAACGCCCACCCATACACTAAGCCTCACCCTCACCCTCACCCCACTCCCACCCCCACCCTCACCCTCACCCTCACCCTCACTCCCACCCCCACCCTCACCCTAACCCGCCCCCCCACACTTACCCTCTCCCCACCCCAGACCCCCCTCACCCTCAGCCTCACCCCCACCCCCATTCTCACCCTAACCTTAACCCTAAACCTCACACTCATGCTCACCCCACTCCCAACTCCACAGTCACCCTCACCCTAACCCCCCACCCCCACACTGACCCTCTCCTTCACCCTCACCCTCACCCTAACCCTAAGCCTAACCCTAAACACTCACCCTCAACTCCACCCTCACCCTCACCCTCACCCTCATCCACACTTTCAACCTGACCCTAACCACCACCCCCAGAGTTACCCTCACCCTTACCCTAACCCACACCCCCACCCCCACCCTTACCCTCTCCCCCACCCCAAAACCCCACACTCACCCTCATCCAAACCGCACCCACACCCTCACCCTCACCCCACCACCACCACCACCCTCACTCTCACCCTTAACCTTACCCCAACCGCCACCGCCACACTCACTCCAAAGTCCACCCTCACCCCCACCCTCACCCTCATCCTCACACCCACCCCCACCCTCACCCTATCCCCAACCCCCACCCGCACCCTCCTGCTCACCACCCACCCCATCCCCACCCCATCCGTAACCCTTACCCTCACCCTAACCCTCACCCCCACATTCACCCTCACCTGCCCCCTCTCCCCCACATCCACCCTCAACCTCACTCCCACCCCCACCCTCACCCTCATCACTACCACAACCCCACCCCCACCCTCACTCCCACAACCACATCCACCATCGCCCTCACCCTCACCCTCACCCTTCCCCCACCCTCACCCCTCACCCCCACCGCCACCCCACCCCAAACCTCACCCTCTGCCTCACCCCCACCCCCACCACTCCATCTCCACCGTTAAGCCAACACCCATCCCCACCCACTCTGCCACCCTCCCCTCACCCTCACGCTCACCCTCACCCTGTCGCCCTCACCCCAACACCCCACCCCCACGCTGACTCTCACCGTCACCCTCACCCTCACCCTCATCCTCACCCTAAACACTCACCCTCACCCCCACCCTCACCCTCTACCTCACCCCAACCCCCACACTCACACTCATCCGCACCCCCACCCACACCCTCACCCTCACTCGACATCCAACCCCAGCCTCACCCTCACACTCACCCTCATCCTTACCCCAACCACCACCCCCACCGCCACCCTCACCCCAACCCCCAGCCTCACCCCCAACCCACTCTCATCCTCACTCCCACCCCGACCCTCACCCTAACTCCAACGACCACCCGCACCCACCCCATCTCTCACCCTAACCCACAACCCACACTCACCCTCACCATAACCCCCACCCCCACCCTCACCCTCACCCTCACCCTATCTCCCACTCCCAACCTACCCGTCACCCTACCCTCACCCTAACCCCCAACCCCCACCCACACCTTCACACTCAGCCGCACATCCAACCCCACCCTCACCCGCTCCCTCACCCGCTCCCTCACCCCCACATCCACCGCCACCCTCACCCTCAACCTCACCCCCACCCCCAGTCCAACCTCAAGCTCACCCTCACCCTCACCCCCACCCCCAACCCCACCTTCATCCTCACCCTCACCCTAACCCTCACCCATACCCTCAGCCTCACCCTCTCCCTCACCCCACTCCCATCCCCACCACCACCCTCACCCTCACTCCCACCTCCACCCTCACTCCCACCCTAACCCTCATCCTTACCCCAACCCCCACCGCCACCCTCACTCCGACCTCCACCCCCAAGCTCACCCTAACACCAACCTCATCCTCACCCTGACACCTACCCCCACCCTCACCCTCTCCCTAACCCTCATCCCCACCCCAACCTCACCCTCACCCTAACCCCCACCCTCACCCTCACCCACACTTTCAACCTCACCCTAACACCCACACTTACACGCACCCTCACCCTCTCCCTAACCCCCACCCCCAAACTCACCCTCACCCCGCTCCCACCCCCACCCTCTCCCTCACCGCAAACCCCACACTCACCCTCATCCGCACCCACACCCACACCCTCACCCTCACCCCACCCCCAACCCCAGCCTCACCCTCACACGCACCCTCATCCTTACCCCAACCAGCACCCCCACACCACCCTCACCCCAACCCCCAGCCTCACCCCCAACCCACTCTCATCCTCACTCCCACCCCGACCCTCACCCTAACCCCAACCACCACCCTCACCCTCACTCCCACCCCCACCCTCACCCTCATGCTTACCGCAACCCCCCACAGCCACACTCACTCCTACCTCCACACCCACCCTCACCGTCAACCTTAACCCCAACCTCATCCTCACCCTCACACCTACCCCCACCATCACCCTCTCCCTCACCCTCATCCCCACCCCCAACCTCACCCTCACCCTAGCCCCCACCCTCACCCACACTTTCAACTTCACCCTATCACCCACACTTACCCTCACCCTCACCCTCTACCTAACCCACACACCCAAACTCACCCTCACCCCACTCCCACCCCCACCCTCACCCTCTCCCTCTCCCTCAACCCAACCCCCACACTCACTCTCATCCCCACCCCCACCCCCTCCCCGACCCCCAACCTCACCCTCACTCCCACCCCCACCCTCACTCCCACCCTCACCCTCAAATGTACCACAAACCAACCCCCCACGCCACCCTCACCCCCACCCCCACCATCACCCTCACGCTCACCACCACCCCCACCCTCACTCCCACTCCCACCCACACCCTCACCCTAACCCCCACCCTCACCGTCACCTTCACACTCCCCCAACCTCATCCTCACCCTCACCCCTACCCCCACCCCCATGCTCACCCTCTCCCTCACCCTCATCCCCACCACCAACCTCACCCTCACCCCCACCCCTCCCTCACCCGCACCCCCAACCTCACCAACACTTACACCCTCACCCTACGCCACACCCCACCTCCAAACTTACCCTCACCCTCACCCTAACCCCACAGCCACAGCCACCCTTACCCTCTCCCCCGCCCCCACCCCCACCCTCACCCTCACCACCACCCCCACTCTCACCCCAACCTTAACCCTAAACCTCACCCTCACGCTCACCCTCATCCTAATCCTCGCCCTCACCCAACACCCCACACCCACGCAGACCCTCACCGTCACCCTCACCCTCACCCTCACCGTCATTCTTACCCCAACCGCCACCGCCACCTTCACCCTCACTCCCACCCTCACCCTCATCCTTACCACAACCACACCGCCACCCTCAAACCCACCGCCACCCTCACCCTCAGCCTCAACTGCACCCCCACTCTCCCGCTAACCTAAACCCTAAACCTCACCCTCACGCTCACCCTCACCCTAACTGTCGCCCTCACCCCAAAACCCCACCCCTACGCTGACCCTCACAGTCACCCTCACCCTCACCCTAACCCTAACCATAACCCTAAACGCACCCCCTCACCCTCACCCCACTCCCACCCCCACCCTCACCCTCTCCCTCACCCCAACTCCCACTCTCACTCACATCCCCTCGCCCACCCACACCCTCACCCTCACCCTCACCCCCACCCCCACCCTCACCTTCACTACAACCCTTACCTTCATCCTCACCACAAACTACACCCCCACCGCCACCCCCACCCTCACTACCACCCCCACCCTCACCTTCACCCTAATCCAAACCCTCACCCTGACCCCTCCCCCAACCTCATCCTCACCCTCACCCCTACCCCCACCCTCACCCTTTCCCTCACCCTCACCCCCACCCTCACCCTCACCCACACATACACCCTCACCCTAACCCCCACCCCACCCCACCCCGACACTTACCGTCACCCTCACCCTAACCCATACCCACCCCACCCTTACTTCTACCTCACCCCCACCCCTACCCTCACCCTCAGCCTCACCCCCAACCCCACTCTCACCCTAACCTTAAACCTAAACCTCACCCTCATGCTCACCCTCACCCTAACCCTCACCCTCACACCAACGCCCCACCCCACACTGACCCTCACCGTCACCCTCACCCTCAACCTAACCCTAAACACTAAGCCTCAACTCCACCCTCACCCTCTCCCTCACGCCCACCCCTATCCTCACCCTCACCCAGACTTTCACCCTCACCCTAACCCCCACCTTCAGAGTTACCCTCACCCTAACCCCCACCCCCACCCCAACCCCCACACTCACCCTCATCCCCACCCCCATGCACACGCTCACCCTCACCCCACCACCGCCACTCTCACCCTCACCCTCACCCTCATCCTTACCCCCACCCCCACCGCCACCCTCACCCCAACCTCCACCCTCACCCCCACTCTCACCCTCATCCTCACCCCCACCCTCACCCTATCCCCAACCCTCACCCGCAAACTCCCACTCACCATCCGCCCCGTCCCCACCCCGAACGTAACCCTTACCCTCACCCTAACCCACACTCCCACACTCACCATCACCCTAACCACCACCCGCACCACCACCCCCACCTTCACACTCACACTAACCCTCACTCTAACCCCCACCCTCACCCTCACACTCACCCGCACATCCAACCCAACCCTCACCTGCTCCCTCACGCCCAAATCCACACTCGACCTCACTCCCACTCCCACCCTCACCCTCATCCTTACCACAACCCCCACCCCGACTGCCACCCTCACCCTCACCCTCACCACTCCCCCAACCTCGACCTCACCCTCACCCCTACCCTCACCCCCACCCTCACCACTCACCCCCACCCCCACCCCACCGCCAACCTCACCCACCCCCTAACCCCCACCCCCACCCTCTCCCTCGCCCCCAGCCCCACACGCACACCCACCCTCACCCTAACCCCCACCCTCACCCTCATCCTCAATCCAACCCCCACTCTCACCTTAGCCTTAACCCTAACCCTCACCCTCATGCTCACCCTCACCCTAACCCTCACCCTGACCCCAAACCCCCACCCCCACGCTGACCCTCACAGTCACCCTCACCCTCACCCTAACCATAAACACTCACCCTCACTCTCACACCACTCCCACCCCCACCCTCACCCCAACCCCCATACTCACTCTCATCCCCACAACCACTCACACCCGCACCCTCACCCCACCTCCACCCCAGCAATCACCATCTCCCTCACGCTCACCCTCACCGCACTCCCACCCTCACCCTCACCCTCTCCCTCACCCCAACTCCCACTCTCACTCACATCCCCTCCCCCACCCACACCCTCACCATCACCCCCACCCCCACCCTCACCTTCACTCCCACCCTTACCTTCATCCTCACCAAAAACTACACCCCCATCCTCACTCCCACTCCCACCCTCACCTTCACCCTAATCCAAACCCTCACCCTCACCCTGACCCCTCCCCCAACCTCATCCTCACCCTCACACTCACCCTCACCCTTACCCCAACCCACACCGCCACCCCCACCCTCATCCGCACTACCTCCCCAATGCTCACCCTAAGCCCAACCCCCACCTGTATCCTCCCACTCACCACCCACCCCATTCCTACCCCGACCGTAACCCTTGCCCTCACCATAAGCCACACCCCAACACTCACCATTACCCTAACCACCACCCCCACCCCCACCCTCACCCTCACCTTAACCCTCACCCTCTCCCACCCTCAAGCTCACCCTCACCCTACACTCCCCCTAACCCCCACCCTCACCCTCACACTCACCCGCACATCCAACCCCACCCTCACCCACTCCCTCACCCCCACATCCACACACAGGCTCCCCCTCCCCCTCACCCCTCCCCCAACCTCACCCTCACCCTAAGCACCACACTCACCCTCACCCTCACCCCTCCCCCACCCTCAACCTCACCCTCATCCCAACCCCCACCCCCAACCCCACCTTCAACCTCACCCTCACCCTAACTCCCACCCATACACTAAGCCTCACCCGCTCCCTCCCCCCACTCCCACCCCCACCCCCACGCTCACCCTCACCACCACCCCCACCATCACCCTCACTCCCACCCTGACACTCATCCTTACACCAACCCCACCCCCACCACCACCCTCACCACCACCACACCCTCACCCTCACCCCCACCCTCACTCCCACCCCACCCTCACCCTAACCCCAACCCCCACCCTCCCCCTCCCCCTCCCCCCAACCTCATCCTCACCTCACCCGCACCCCCACCTCCACCCTCACAATCTCCCTCACCCTCATCCACACCCCCAGCCTCACCCTCACCCTCACCCTAACCCCCAACCTCACCCTCACCCACACTTTCACCCTCACCCTAACCCCCACCTCACCCCCACTCTTACCCTTACCCTAACCCCCACTCCCACCCTTACCCTCTCCCACACCCCCACCCTCACCCTCAGCCTCAATCCAACCCACACTCTCACCCTAGCCTTAACCCTAAACCTCACCCTCACGCTCACCCTCACCCTAACCCTCACCCTGACCCCAAACCCCCACCCCCATGCTGACCCTCACAGTCACCCTCACCCTAACCATAAACACTCACCCTCAACTCCACCCCCACCCTTACCCTCACCCCCACCCCCATCCTCACCCTCACAAACACTTTCACCCTCACCCTAACCCTCACACCACTCCCACGCCCACCCTCACCCTCACCCCAACCCCCACACTCACTCTCATCCCCACACCCACTCACACCTGCACCCTCACCCCACCTGCACCCCAACACTCACCATCACCCTCACCTTCACCGTCATCCTTACCCCAACCGCCACCGCCACCTTCACCCTCATTCCCACCCTCACCCTCATCCTTACCACAAAACACACCACCACCCTCACCCACACCGCCACCCTCACCCTCAGCCTCAACCGCACCCCCACTCTCACACTAAAGTTAACCCAAACCCTCACCCTCACCCTGACCCCTCCCCCAACCTCATCCTCACCCTCACCCCCACCCCACCCCCAACCTCACCCTTTCCCTCACCCTCATCCCCACCCCAACCTCACCCTCACCCTCGCCCCCACCCTCACCCTGACCCACACATACACCCTCACCCTAACCCCCACCCCACCCCACCCTTACCCTCTCCCTCACCCCCACCCCTACCCTCACCCTCAGCCTCACCACACCCCCACTCTCACCCTAACCTTAAACCTAAACCTCACCCTCATGCTCACCCTCACCCTACCCTCACCCTCACCCCAACCCCCCACCCCACGCTGACCCTCACCGTCACCCTCACCCTAACCCTAAACACTCACCCTCAACTCCACCCCCACACTTACCCTCACCCCCACCCCCATCCTCACCCTCACAAACACTTTCACCCTCAACCTAACCCTCACCTCCAGAGTTACCCTAACCCCCACCCCCACCCCAACCCCCACACTCACCCTCATCCCCACCCCCAAGCACACGCTCACCCTCACCCCACCACCACCCCCACCCTCACCCTGACCCTCACCCTCATCCTTACTCCAACCCCCACCCCCACCGCCACCCTCACCCCAACCTCCACCCTCACCCCCACCCTCACCCTCATCCTCAACCCCACCCTCACCCTATCCTCAACCCTCACCCACACCCTCACACTCACCATCCGCCCCGTCCCCACCCCAACCGTAACCATTACCCTCACCGTAACCCACACTCCCATACTCACCATCACCCTAACTACCACCCCCACTCCCACCTTCACCCTCACCCTAACCCCCACCATCACCCTCACACTCACCCGCACATCCAACCCCACCCTCACCTGCTCCCTCACCCCCAAATCCACCCTCAACCTCACTCCCACCCACACTCTCACCCTCATCCTTACCACAACCCCCACCCTCACTGACACCCTCACCCCCAACCTCACCCTCCCCCCTCCCCCAACCTCTACCTCACCCCCACTCCCACCCCACCCCCAACCTCACTCTCACCCTAACCCGCACCCCCACCCTCATCCTCACCCTCTGCCTCACCCCAAGCCCTACCACCACACCCATCCCCACCCTTAACCCAACACCCATCCCCACCCCCTCCGCCACCCTCACCCTTAACCCCACCCTCAACCTCATCCCCACCCTCACCCTCACCCCCATCCCCAGGCTCACTCTCACCCCAACCCCCACCCCAACAAGATCATAACCCTCACACTCACCCTCACCCTCCCCCCCACCCCCACCCGCACGCTCACCCTCACTTTAACCCTCACCCTAACCCCCACCCCAACCCCACCCTTACCTTCTCCCCCTCCCCCACCCCCACCCTCACCCTCATCCTCACCCCCACCCCCACTCTCACCCTAACCTTAGCCCTAAACCTCAACCTCACGCTCCCCCTCACCCCAACACCCACCCCTACCCTCACCTTCACCACCATCCCCACACCCACCCTCACCCTCACCCCAACCCCCACCCCCACCCTAACCCAACCCTGACCCGCACCCCACCCTCACCCTCACCCTAACTCCAAGCCCCACTCCCAACCTCACCCTCACCCTACCCCCCACCGCCACCCCCAACCTCACCCTCATCCTCACCTCAACCCCGACCCCCAACCCCAACCCCAACTTCACCCTCACCCTAATCCTAACCCCCACCCATACCCTCAGCCTCAACCTCTCCCTCACCCCCACCCCCACCCCCACCCTCACCCTTACCCCAACCACCACCCCCACGCCCACTGCCACACTCACTCGCAACCCCAACCTCACCATCACTCCCAACCCCATCCCCACCCTCACCCAAACCCCCACCCCCAACCCCATGGCGACCCTACCCCTCACCCTCACTCTAACCCACACCCTCACCCACACCCTTACCCTTACCCTCGCCCTCACCCTCACCCCCCACCCCCATGCTCAACCTCACCCTCACCCTAACCCTAACCCAAACCCTAAATATTCACCCTCACGCTCACCCTCACCCCACTCCCACCACCACTCCCACCCTCAACCCAACCCCCACACTGACGCTCACCCTCACCCCCACCCACCCACACCCTACCTCACCCCCACCCCAACCGCCATCCTCACCACCACCCACATCCTTACCGCAACCCTCACCCCCACCCCCACCGTCACCGTCACCCTCACACCCAACCCCACCGTCACACTCACTCCAACCCCCAACCCATCCTCACCCTTACCCTTACCACCACCCCCACCGCGACCCTAACCCTCACCCTCACCCTAACATACACCCCACACTGAACCTCACCCTCACCCTCACCCACACCCTAACCCTCAACCTAACTCTCACCCCCAAACCTCACCCTCTCTCTACCCTCACCCTTACACTCACCCCAACCCCACCCTATCCCTCACCCTCAACCTCACGCTAACTGCCACACGCACCCCCACTCTCATTCTCACCCTAAACCCAACATCCACATGCACACTCACCCTCAACCCTCCCCCAAACTCATCTTCACCCTCACCCCCCCCACCCCCACAGCGACCCTAACCCTCACGCTCACCCTAACCCACACCCCCACTCTGAACCTCACCTTCAGCCTCAACCGCACCCTAAACCTCACCCTCAACCTCATCCCCACCACCACCTCGTCCTCACCCTCAAACCCACCCCCACGCTCACCCTCACCCTAACCCCCACCACATCCCCACTTTCACCGTAACCTTCACCCTTATTGATCCCTTCCTAAAGCGCAGCAATGCCTCATCATGGTTTATGGAGGAGGTTTCCATGAGAAATTTGGAACTCGTAGGTAACAGGCTTGGAATACTCATTGTGAGGAATTTTCAAGAACCGATATCTACCAAAAGAGCAGCAGTAAATCTAATTTTTTTTTTGAGACAGATTCCCAAATAAATTTGGCACTATATTTTAACAGAATTGAAATGCTCATTCTAAGTATTTATCTCGAATTCATCTGTACGAAAGCTCACCTGTGCATCGTAATGGCTTATTGAGGTGGTTTCCATGAGTAATTTGGCAATAGCAGAGAATAGGATTTTAATGGTCATTGTTATGAATTTTTACTAATCCATCCCAGCCGAAGCACTGCAGTGCTGCACTATGGCTTTTCGATTAGGATTTCAGTAGAAATTTGGCTGTAGCAGTGAACCGGATTGAATTGTTCATTGTTCATTCTCACAGGTGGATCTGTACGAGGAGCCAACCAGTGCAGCATAAAGGCTTTTGGAGGAGTATTCCATGAGAAATTTGGCAGTTGCAGTGAACAGAATTGAAATGCTCATTTTGAGGAATTTTCATGAACCGATCTGTGCAATAAGCGCAGTAGCACATCTAACTGTCGTTCGAGAGAGGATTCCAGGAGAAATTTGGAACTTGCAGTGAACAGGATTGAATTGTAGAAGAGAGGTATTTTCCGAACCGATCCTTTCCAAAATCGTAGCAGTACATTTAAATACCTCATGTAGGAGGAGTCCAGGAGAGATTGGTCATAGCAGTGAACAGGATTGAAATGTTAGTAGACAGAAATTCTCACGAAAGGATATATACGAAAAGCCCACAAGTGCATCATAATGGAATGTGGAGGCGTATTCCATGAGATATTTGGCAGTATCACGGAACAGGATTTAAATACTCATTATTATGAATTTTTACTAATCCATCTTTGCCGAAAGCCCTGCAGTGCAGCATAATAGCTTTTCTATTAGTATTTCAGTTGGAAATTGGCTGTACCAGTGAACCGTATTGAATTGTTCATTGTTCAGTCTCACCATCTGATCTGTACGAAAAGCCAACTAGTGCAGCGTAATGGCTATGGGAGGAGGATTCCAGGTGGAATTTGTCTGTATTTGTGAAAATAATTTAAATGCTCATTGTGCGGTATTAACACTAAGCGATGTGTTCAAAAAGCGCAGCAGCACATCTAACAGGTGATTGAAAGGATTCGAGGAGAAATTTGGAACTTGGCGTGAACAGGTTTGAATTGATCGTAATGAGGTATTCCCACGAACGGATCTATCCTAAAAGCCCAGCAGAGCAGCATGATAGCTTGTGGAAGAGGATTACGTGAATAATTTGGAACTCGTTGAACAGGATTGAAATGCTCATTGTGCGATATTCTCACCAACGGATTTGTACGAAAAGCGTAGCAGTAGATCTAACTAGCCTTTGAAAGAGGACATTTGTCAGCAGCAGTGAACAGGATTTAAGAGTTCTTTGTGAGATATTGGTAAAGATCCCTTTGTGAGAATTTCTGTCTACTACCATTTCAATCCTGTTCAGTGCTACTGCCAAATCACTCCTGGAATCCTCCTCCATAACGTATTTAAATTTACTGCTTCGATTTTGGAACAGATCGGTTCCTGAAAAGCCCTCACGGCCATCAATTCAATCCTGTTCAATGCAAGTTCCAAATTTCTCGTGGGATCCTCGCTGGAAGGAAAGTTGGATGTGCTACTGAGCTTCTGGTACACATCGCTTCATGAAAAGTCCTCAAAATGAGCATTTTAATTCTGTTCAATGCAACAGCCAAATTTCTCATGGAAACCCCCCTCCTAGGCCTTTATGATGAACTGGTGGGGTTTGCGTACAGATCCTTTAGTGAGAATAGCTCACAATGAACTCTTCAATCCTGGTCACTGCTGCTGCCAAATTTCTCCTGGAATCACTTTCCACAGTCATGTTAATGCATTGCTGGGATTTGTTACAGATCTGTAATAAATACTTAAATGAGAATTCAAATCCTGTTCACTGATAGTTCCAAATTCCTACTGGAATTCTCCTTCAAAGGTTATTTTGATGTACTGCTGCGCTTTTCGTACAAATCCGTTCGTAAGAATATCGCACAAAGGGGCATTTCAATCCTGTTCAACGAGTTCCAAATTATTCATGTAATCCTCTTCCACAAGCCATGCTTCTCTGGTGGGCTTTTGGTATAGATACGTTCGTGAGAATACCTCACAACGGTCAATTAAAACCTGTTCACAGCAAGTTCCAGATTTCTCCAGGAATACTCTTTCAGGCGCCAGATAGATATGCTGCTATTATCCTTGTACACATTGATTCAATAACATTCCTCACAAAGAGCATTTCAATACAGTTCACTGCTACCACCAAATTTCACCTCAAATCGTATTCCAAAAGCCATTATGCTGGAATTTCGACAGTGATAGATTAGTAAAAATTCCTTACAATTAGCCTTTAAATCCTTTCAAATCCAATGCCAAATTGCACAGGGAATACTCCTTCACGAGCACATATGATGAACTGGTGTGCGTTTGGCACATATCCGTTCGTGAGAATACCTCACAATGAACAATTTAATCATGTTCACGGCTACTGCCAAATCTCTCCTGGTATCCTCCTCCATAAGCTATTTAAATGTACTGCTACGATTTTGGAAAAGATCGGTTCGTGAGAATACCTTACTACGATCAATTCAAACCTGTTCACTGCAAGTTACAAATTTCTCCTGGAATCCTCTTTCAAACGATAGTTGGATGTACTTCTGCGCTTTTTCTACGCATCGGTTCGTGAAAATTCCTCCAAATGAGCATTTCAATTCTGTTCACTGCAACTGCCAAATTACTCATAATATACCCCTCCAAAAGCAATTATGATGAACTGCTGGGGTTTTCGTACAGATCCGTAAGGGAGAACAGCTCACAAAGAACACTTCAATCCTGTTCACTGCTGCTGCCAAATACCTCCTGGAATCATTTTCCAAAAAACATGATGATGCATGGCTGGAATTTGGTACTGATCTGTCTGTCATAGATACTTAAAATGAGAATTGAAATCCTGTACACTGATAGTTCGAAATATCTACTGGAATCCTCCTTTAAAGGCCCTTTAGATGTATTGCTGCGCTTTTCGTACAAATCCGTTCGTGCGAATATAGCACAATGAGCATTTTAATCCTGTGCAGGTCTTTTGGCAGTGATGGATCAGTAAAAATTCATAATAATGAGCATTTATATCCTGTCATGTTTCTCATGGAATCCTCCTCCACATGCCATTATGATGCACTTGTGGGCTTTTCGTCTATATCCCTTCGTTAGAAATTCTATCTTTCAGTCCTGTTCACTGCTACTGCCAAATCTCACCTGGTATACTCCTCCATATGCTATTTAAATGTACTGCTACGATTTTGGAACAGATCGGTTCGTGAGAATTCCATACTACGATCAATTCAAACCTGTACACTGCAGAATACAAATTTCTCCTGGAATCCTCTTTCAAACAACAGCTGGATGTACTTCTGTGCTTTGTCTACACATCCGTTCGTGAAAATTCCTCCAAATGAGCATTTCAATTCTGTTCATTGCAACTGCCAAATTACTCATAGAATACCCCTCCAAAAGCAATTATGATGAACTGCTGGGGTTTTCGTACAGATCCGTAATGGAGAACAGCTCATAAAGAACACTTTAATCCTGTTCACTGCTACTGCCTCCTGGAATCTTTTTCCAAAAAACATGATTATGCATTGCTGAAATATGGTACAGATCTGTTTGTCATAGATACTAAAATGAGAATTGAAATCCTGTTCACTGATAGTTCGAAATTTTTACCTGAT
Organism: Chelydra serpentina; assembly: GCA_037349315.1. Lineage (NCBI taxonomy): Eukaryota > Metazoa > Chordata > Testudines > Chelydridae > Chelydra > Chelydra serpentina. The sequence continues at coordinate 48,864 of JBAIAC010000593.1, forward strand.
CCTCCTTTAAATGAACTTTATATGTACTGCTGCGCTTTTCGTACAAATCCGTTCGTGAGAATATCGCACAATGAGCATTTCAATGAGTTCCACATTATTTACGTAATCCTCTTTCACAAGCCATCATGCTGCTCTGCTGGCCTTTTAGGATAGATCCGTTCGTGAGAATACCACACTACGATCAATTCAAACCTGTTCACTCCAAGTCCCAAATTTCTCCTCCAATCCTTTCAGTCACCTGTTAGATATGCTGCTGCGCTTATTGTACACATCGGTTAATATTAATACCTCACAATGAGCATTTAAATTCTATTCACAGATACAGACAAATTCCACCTGGAATCCTCCTCCCATAGACATTACGCTGCACTAGTTGGCTTTTCGTACAGATCCGATAGTGAGACTGAACAATGAACCATTCAATACGGTTCACTGCTACAGCCAAATTTCACCTGAACTCGTATTAGAAAAGCTATTATACTGCACTGCAGGTCTTTCGGCAGTGATGGATTAGTAAAAATTCATAATAATTAGCATTTATATCCTGCCATATTTCTCATGGAATCCTCCTCCACATGCCATTATGATGCACTTGTGGGCTTTTCGTGTATATCCGTTCGTGAGAAATTCTGTCCTTTAACATTTCAATCCTGTTCACTGCTACTGCCAAATCTCTCCTGGAATCCTCCTCCATATCCTATTTAAATGTACGGCTAAGATTTGGAACAGATCGGTTCGTGAGAATACCTTACTACGATCAATTCAAACCTGTTCACTGCACGTTACAAATTTCTCCTGGAATCCTCTTTCAAACGATAGTTGGATGTACTTCTGCGCTTTTTCTACGCATCGGTTCGTGAAAATTCCTCCAAATGAGCATTTCAATTCTGTTCTCTGCAACTGCCAAATTACTCATAGTGTACCCCTCCAAAAGCAATTATGATGAACTGCTGGGGTTTTCGTACAGATCCGTAAGGGAGAACAGCTCACAAAGAACACTTCAATCCTGTTCACTGCTGTTGCCAAATCTCTCCTGGTATACTCCTCCATATGCTATTTAAATATACTGCTACGATTTTGGAACAGATCGGTTCGTGAGAATTCCATACTACGATCAATTCAAACCTGTTCACTGCACGATACAAATTTCTCCTGGAATCCTCTTTCAAACAACAGCTGGATGTACTTCTGTGCTTTGTCTACACATCGGTTCGTGAAAATGCCTCCAAATGAGCATTTCAATTCTGTTCATTGCAACTGCCAAATTACTCATAGAATACCCCTCAAATAGCAATTATGATGACCTCCTGGGGTTTTCGTACAGATCCGTAATGGAGAACAGCTCATAAAGAACACTTTAATCCTGTTCACTGCTGCTGCCTCCTGGAATCTTTTTCCAAAAAACATGATTATGCATTGCTGAAATATGGTACAGATCTGTTTGTCATAGATACTAAAATGAGAATTGAAATCCTGTTCACTGATAGTTCGAAATTTTTACCTGAATCCTCCTTTAAATGCTCTTTAGATGTACTGCTGCGCTTTTCGTACAAATCCGTTCGTGAGACTATCGCACAATGAGCATTTCAAAGAGTTCCAAATTATTTACATAATCCTCTTTCACAAGCCATCATGCTGCTCTGCTGGCCTTTTAGGATAGATCCGTTCGTGAGAATAGCACACTACGATCAATTCAAATCTGTTCACTCCAAGTCCCAAATTTCTCCTCCAATCCTTTCAGTCACCTGTTAGATATGCTGCTGCGCTTATTGTACACATCGGTTAATATTAATACCTCACAATGAGCATTTAAGTTCTATTCACATCTGGAATCCTCCTCCCATAGCCATTACGCTGCACTAGTTGGCTTTTCGTACAGATCCGATAGTGAGACTGAACAATGAACCATTCAATACGGTTCACTGCTACAGCCAAATTTCACCTGAACTCGTATAAGAAAAGCTATTATACTGCACTGCAGGTCTTTCGGCAGTGATGGATTAGTAAAAATTAGAAGCATTTATATCCTGCCATATTACTCATGGAATCCTCCTCCTCATGCCATTATGATGCACTTGTGGGCTTTTCGTATATATCCGTTCTTGACAATTTCTGTCTTTTAACATTTCAATTTTGGACGCAGCTACTGCCAAATCTCTCCTGGAATCCTCCTCAATAAGGTATTTAAATGTACTGCTACGTTTTGGAAAGGATCGGTTCGGAAAATACCTCGCTTCCACAATTCAATCCTGTTCACTGCAAGTTCCAAATTTCTCCTGGAATCCTCTTCAAACCACAGTTGGATGTGCTACTGTGCTTTTTATACAGATTGGTGCATAAATTTCCTCAAAATGAGCATTTCAATTCTGTTCTCTGCAACTGCTAAAATTCTCATGGACTACGCCTCCAAAAGCCTTTTTGCTGCACTGGTTGGCTCCTCGTACATATCCGTCTGTGAGAATGAACATAGAATCATAGAATATCAGGGTTGGAAGGGTCCTTAGGCGGTCATGTAGTCCAATACCCTGCTCAAAGCAGAACCAATCCCCAATTTTTGCCCCAGATCCCTAAATGGCCCCTCAAGGATTGAACTCACAAACCTGGGTTTAGCAGGCCAATGCTCAAACAACTGAGCTATCCCTCCCCCCAATGACCAATTCAATACAGTGACCAATTCAATGACCAATTCAATACAGTTCACTGCTACAGCCAAATTTATACTGAAATACTAATCGAAAAGCCATAATGCAGCACTGCAGAGCTTTCGGCAGGGATGGATTAGTAAAAATTCATAGCAATGAGCATTTAACTCCTACTCTCTGCTATTGCCAAATTTCTCACGGAAACCTCCTCAACAAGCCATTACGATGCACAGGTGAGCTTTTGGTACAGATGGGTTCGTGAAAATTCCTTATAATGAGCATTTCAATTCTTTTAAAAGATACTGACAATTTACTCAGGGAATCTTTCTCCTAAAGAAAATTAGATTTACTGCTGCACTTTTGGTAGAGATCGGTTCGTGATAATTCCTCACAATGAGTATTCCAAGCCTGTTCACTACACGTTCCAAATTTCTCATGGAAACCTCCTCCTAAAGCTATTTAGATGTACCGCTGCGCTTGTGGTACAGATATCTAACCCCCACGCCTCCCTCAACCTCACCCCAACCTTCACAGTCAACCTCATCCCCAACCCTCATCCTTACCCTCACCCACACCTCCACCCTCAAGCGCATCCTAACCCCTACTCCCACCCTCAACCTCGCCCTAACCCTAACCCCCACTAAAACCCTCACCCTCAACCTCACCGACACCCTCACCCTCACACCCCACACCCAGCATCACCGTTAATCTCACCTAACATTCACCCTAGCCCCCACCCATCCCCTACCTCACCCTCATCCGCAGCTTCACCCTCATCCCCAGCCTCACCCCACTCCCAGCCGTACCATCACCCTCAATCTCACCCCCATCCGCATCTTAACTCTCTCCCCTTAACCTCGCCCCCACCCCCAACAACACCCTCACTATCACCCTTACCCCGACCCCATACACACCCCCACCCTCACGGGCACCCTCACCCTCACCCTCACCTTCACGCTCACCCTCCTCCTGAGGAGAGTGTGAGTGTGGGGGTTGGGGTGGGTGGTGGGGATGAGGGAGAAGGTGAGTTTGGGGGTAGGGGTGGCGTTGAGGGTGAGGGTGAACATGAGGTTGGGGGTGGGGTGAAGTCGAGGGTGAGGGTGGGGTGGATGTGGGGGTGGGGTGAGCGTTAGGGTGGGGTTGGGAGTTGGGGTGAGGGGGAGTGTGAGGGGGAGGTTGGGGGTGAGGGTGAGGTTGCGTGTGAGAGTGAGGGTGAGGGAGTTGATGGGGGTGCGGTGGGAGTGGGGGTTAGGGTGAGGGTGAGGTTTCGGGTTAAGGTTAGGGTGAAATTGGGGGGGGTTGGGGTGGAGGTGATGGTGAGGATGGGGATGGGTGTGGGGGAGAGGGTAAGGGTGGGGGTTAGGGTGAGGGTGAGGGTGAGCGTGGGGGTGGGTTTGAGGGTGAGGGTGGGTGTTAGGTTGAGGATGAGGTTGGGGCTGGGGATGAGGGTGAGGGTGAGGGTGAGGGCGGGTGTGGGTGGATGTTGAGCTTAGGGTGAGCATGAGGTTGGGGGTGCATGTGGGAGATAGGGGGAGGGTTAGGGTGTGGGTGAGGCTGAGGGTGAGGTTCAGAGGGGGTATGGGTTAGGGTGAGGGTTACGGTCGCTGTGGGGGTGGTGGTGGTGGTGATGGTGGGGTGGGGGTTGGAGTGAGTGTGAAGGTGTGGTTGGGTGTGAGAGTGATTGTGACGGTGGGGGTTGGGCTGAGGGTTGCGGTGGGGGTGGGGGTTGGGGTAAGGATGAGGGTAGGGGTGAGGTTGGGCGTGGGGGTGAGGATGAGTCTGAGGGTGGGGCGAGGGCTAGGGCATGTTTGAGGTTGAGTGTGGGGGTTGAGTGTGGGGGTTGGGTGAGAGTGGTGGTGGGAATGAGCTGAGGGTGAGCGTGAGGGTGAATGTTTAGGGTTTTGGTTAGGGTTAGTGTGAGGGTGGGGTGAGGTTGATCGTGTGGGTGGGGGTGGGGGGTTCGGGTGAGGGCTAGGGTAAGGGTGTGGGTGGATGTGGGGTTGGGAGTTAGGGTGAGGGTGAGGGTTGGGGTGTGGCTTAGAGTGAGGGTGAGGTTTAGAGTCGGCATGGGGCTGGGGGTGCGGGTTTAGGTGATGGTGAGCGTGGGGATGGGGTTGGGGGTGAGGGTTGATGTGGGGGAGAGGGGGCGGGTGAGTGTGAAGGTGGGGGTGGGGGTTAGGGTGAGGGTCAGTGTGGGGGTGTGGGTTAGGGTGAGGGTAAGGGTTACGGTCGGGGTGGGGATGGAGTGGGTGGTTAGCAGGAGGGTGCGGGTGGGGGTTGGGGATAGGGTGAGGGTGGGTGTGGGTGTGAGCAGGAGGGTGCGGGTGGGGGTTCGGGATAGGGTGAGGGAGGGGTTGGGTATGAGGATGAGGGTGAAGGTGAGTGTGAGGGTTATTGTCTTGTTGGGGTGGGGATTGGGGTGAGGGTGAAGCTGGGGGTGGGGGTGGGGGTGAGATTGAGGGTGGGGTGAGGGTGAGGGTGGCAGAGGGGGTGGGGATGGGTGTTGGCTTAATGGTGGGGATGGGGTGGTGGGGGTGGGGGTGAGGCAGAGGGTGAGGGTAAGGGTGGGGTTGCGGGTTAGGGAGAGGGTGAGGTTTGGGGTGGGGTGGGGGTGAGGGTTGAGGGTGGGGGAAGGGTGAAGGTGAGGGTGAGGGTGGGGGTTGGGGTTAGGGTGAGGGTGAGGGTGACGGTCAGTGTGGCTGTGGGTGTGGGAGTGAGGGTGGGGGTGGGGGTGGGGTTGTGGTAATGATGAGGGTGAAGGTGGGGGTGGGAGTAAGGTTGAGGGTGGATGTGGGGGAGAGGGGGCGGGTGAGGGTGAATGTGGGGAAGGGGGTTAGGGTGAGGGTCAGTGTGGGGGTGTGGGTTAGGGTGAGGGTAAGGGTTACGGTCAGGGTGGGGATGGGGTGGGTGGTTAGCAGTAGGGTGCGGGTGAGGGTTGGGGATAGGGTGAGGGTGGGCGTGGGTGTGAGGATGAGGGTGAGGGTGGGGGTGAGAGTGGAGGTTGGAGTGAGTGTGGCGGTAGGGGTTGGGGTAAGGTTAAGGGTGAGGGTGAGGGTGAGGGTGGTGGTGGTGGGGTGAGGGTGAGGGTGTGGGTTCGGTTTGAATGAGGGTGAGTGTGGGGTTTGGGGTGGGGGAGAGGGTAAGGGGGGGTGTGGGTTAGGGTAAGGGTGAGGGTAACTCTGGGGGTGGTGGTTAGGGTCAGGGTGAAAGTGTGGATGAGGGTGAGGGTGAGGGTGGAGTTGAGGTTGAGTGTTTAGGGTTAGGCTTAGGGTTAGGGTGAGGGTGACGGAGAGGGTTAGTGTGGGGTTGGGGTTAGGGTGACTGCGGAGAAGGGAGTGGGGTGAGCATGAGTGTGAGGTTTAGGGTTACGGTTAGGGCGAGAATGGGGGTGGGGGTGAGGCTGACGGTGAGGGGGGTCTGGGGTGGGGAGAGGGTAAGTGTGGGGGGGCGGGTTAGGGTGAGAGTGGGGGTGGGAGTGAGTGTGAGGGTGGGGGTGGTGGTGAGGGTGAGGGTGAGGGTGGGGGTGGGGGTGGGAGTGGGGTGAGGGTGAGGGTGAGGCTTAGTGTATGGGTGGGGGTTCGGGGGTGGGGTGAGGGTTGGGGTCAGGGTGAGGGTGGGGGTTGGGTTGAGGGTGAGGGTGGGGGAGGGGGTGAGTGTGAAGGTGAGTGTGGGGCTTAGGGTGAGGGTGAGGTTGGGGGTGGAGGTGAGGGTCAGGGTAAGGGCTAGAGTGAGGGTGAGTGTGAGGTTGGGCTGGGGGTGGGGGTGAGGGTGATTGTGAAGATGTAGTTGGCGGAGGGGTGAGGGTGAGCATGTGTGTGGATGTTGGGGTGAGGGAGATGGTGAGGGTGGGGTTGGATGTGCGGGTGAGTGTGAGGGTGAGGGTCGGGGTGGGGGTTAGGGTGAGGGTAGGGTGAGGGTGAGCTTGAGGGTGGGAGATAGGGTGAGGGTTAGGGTGAGGGTGGGGGTGTGGGTGGGGGTTAGGGTAATGGTGAGTGTTGGGGTGTGGCTTAGGTTGAGGGTAAGGGTTACGGTTGGGGTGGGAAAGGGGTGGGTGGTGAGAGGGAGGGTACGGGTGGTGGTTGGGGGAGGTAGTGCGGATGAGGGTGGGGGTCGTTGTGAGGGTAGGGGTTGGGGTGAGGGTGGCGGTGGGGGTGTGGGTTGGGGTAAGGATGAGGGTGAGTGTGAGGGTGAGGGTGTGGGTGGGAGTGAGGGTGAGTGTTTAGGGTTAGGGTTAGGGTGAGGGTGTTGGTGAGGGTCAGCGTGGGGGTGGGGGGTTGGGGTGAGGGCAAGGTTTAGGGAGAGGGTGAGCGTGAGGGTGAGGTTTAGGGTTAAGGTTGCGGTGAGAGTTGGGGTGGGCGTGAAGCTGAGGGTAAGGGTGGCTGTGGGGTGTTGGTTAGGGTGAGGGTGAGGGTAAGTGTGGAGGTGGAGTGCAGCTTAGGGTGAGGGTGAAAGTGTGGGTGTGGGTGGGGGTGCGGGTGAGGGAGGGGGTGGGGGTGAGGGTGAGGTTGGTGGTGGGGATGAGGGTGAGCATGGGGGTGGGGGTAGTGGTGAGGGTGAGGATGAGGTTGGGGGAGGGGTGAGGGTGTCTGTGAGGGTGGGGGTTGGGGTTAGGGTGAGGGTGAGGGTGGGGGTGGGGGTGGGAGTGAGGTTGGGGGTGGTGGTGAGCGTGAGGGTGATGGTGGGGGTGGGGGTGAGGGTGGCGTTTGGGGTGTGGTTTGTGGTAAGTTTGAGAGTGAGGGTGGGGTTGGGAGTGAGGGTGGGGGTGGGGGTTAGGATGAGGGTCAGTGTGGGGGTGTGGGTTAGGGTGATGGTAAGGGTTACAGTCGGGGTGTGGATTGGGTGGGTGGTGAGCGGGAGGGTGCGGGTGGTGGTTGGGGTTAGGGTGAGGGTGGGGGAGGGGGTGAGTGTGGGGCTTAGGGTGAGGGTGAGGGTCAGGGTGAGGGCTAGTGTGAGGGTGAGGGTGAGGTTGGGCTGGGGGTGGGGGTGAGGGTGATTGTGAAGATGTAGTTGGGGGAGGGGTGAGGGTGAGCATGTGTGTAAATGTTGGGGTGAGGGAGATGGTGAGGGTGGGGTTGCATGTGCGGGTGAGTGTGAGGGTGAGGGTGGGGGTGGGGGTTAGGGTGAGGGTAGGGTGAGGGTGAGCTTGAGGGTGGGAGATAGGGTGAGGGTTAGGGTGAGGGTGGGGGTGTGCGTGGGGGTTAGGGTAATGGTGAGTGTTGGGGTGTGGCTTAGGTTGAGGGTAAGGGTTACGGTTGGGGTGGGAATGGGGTGGGTGGTGAGAGGGAGGGTACTGGTGCGGGTTGAGGGAGGTAGTGCGGATGAGGGTGGGGGTGGTTGTGAGGGTAGGGGTTGGGGTGAGGGTGGCGGTGGGGTGTGGGTTGGGGTAAGGATGAGGGTGAGTGTGAGGGTGTAGGTGGGGGTGACGGTGAGTGTTTAGGGTTAGTGTTAGGGTGAGGGTGACAGTGAGGGTCAGCGTGGGGGTGGGGGGTTGGGGTGAGGGCAAGGTTTAGGGTGAGCATGAGGGTGAGGTTTAGGGTTAAGGTTGGGGTGAGAGTGGGGGTGGGGGTGAAGCTGAGGGTGAGTGTGGGGGTAGGGGTGGGGGAGAGGGTAAGGGTGGCTGTGGGGTGTTGGTTAGGGTGAGGGTGAGGGTAAGTGTGGAGGTGTGGTGAGGGTGAAAGTGTGGGTGAGGGTGGGGGTGCGGGTGAGGGAGGGGGTGAGGGTGAGGTTGGTGGTGGGGATGAGGGTGAGGGAGAGGGTGAGTATGGGAGTGGGGGTAGGGGTGAGGGTGAGGATGAGGTTGGGGGAGGGGTGAGGGTGACTGTGAGGGTGGGGGTTGGGGTTAGGGTGAGGGTGGGGGTGGGAGTGAGGGCGGGGTTGGTGGTGAGCGTGAGGGTGATGGTGGGGGTGGGGTGAGCGTGGCGTTGGGGGTGTGTTTTGTGGTAAATTTGAGAGTGAGGGTGAGGGTGAGGTTGGGGTTGGTGGTTAGGATGAGGGTGAGTGTGTGGGTGTGGGTTAGGGTGATGGTCGGGGTGAGAGTGAGGATGAGAGTGGGGTGGGGGTGAGGCTGGGGGTTGGGGTGAGTGTGGCGGTGGGGGTGGTGGTTGGGGTAAGGGTGAGGGTGAGTGTGAGCATGATGCTGGGGTTGGGGTTGGGGTGAGGGAGAGGGTGAGGGTGGGGGTGAGGGTGAGTGTTTAGGGTTAGGGTTAGGGTGAGGGTGACGGTGAGGGTGAGGGTCAGTGTGTGGGTGGTGGGATGGGGTGAGGGCAACAGTTAGGGTGAGGGTGATGGTGAGGTTTAGGGTTAAAGTTAGGGTGAGAGTGTCGGTGGGGGTGAGTCTGAGGGTGAGGGTTGGGGTGGGGGTGGGGGAGAGGGTAAGGGTGGTGTTCGTGGTCGGGGTTAGGATGAGGGTGAAGGTGAGGGTAAGAGTGGGGGTGGGGTGGGGTTTAGGGTGACGGTGAAAGTGTGGGTGAGGATGAGGGTGGGGGTGGGGGTGAGGGTGAGAGTGAGGGTGAGGTTGGGGGTGGGGATGTGGGTGAGGGAGAGGGTGAGGGCGGGGATGGGGGTAGGGGTGAGGGTGAGGTTGGGGGAGGGGTGAGGGGGAGGGTGGGGGTTGGGGTTAGGTTGAGGGTGGGGGTGGGAGTGAAGGTTACGGTGAGGGTGGGGGTGATTGTGGCGGTGGGGGTGTAGGTTGTGGTAAGGATGAGGGTGAGGGTGGAAGTGAGGGTGAGGTTGTGGGAGGGAGTGAGGGTGAGGGTGGGGGTGGGAGTGGTGAGAGGGTGAGGCTGAGGGTATGGGTGGGGGTTAGGGTGAGGGTGAGGTTAAAGGTAGGGTTGGGTGTGGGGGTGTGGGTTAGGGTGAGGGTAGGGTAGGGTGAGGTTGGGGTTGGGAGTTAGGGTGAGGGTTAGGGTGAGATTGAGGGGCTGGTGGGGGTGGAGGTTAGGGTGAGGGTGAGGTGGGGGTGTGGGTTAGGGTGAGGGTTAGGGTCGGGTCAGGGGTTGGGGTGGGGGTGGGGGTGAGCGGGAGGGTGGGGGTTGGGGTTGGGCTTAGGGTAAGGGTGAGGGTGGTGGTGGGGATGGGAGTGATGGTGGGGGTGAGGGTCAGGGTGAGGGTGCGGGTGGGGGTGAGGTTGGCTGTGTGGGTGGGAGTTGGTGTAAAATGAGGGTGAGGGTGGGGGTGGGAGTGAGGGTGGGGGTGGGGATGTGGGGTGAGGGTTAGGGTCAGCATGGGGCTGGGGCTGGGGGTTTAGGTGAGGGTGAGGGTGGGAATGGGGTTGGGAGTGAGGGTGAGGTTGGGTTTGAGGGTGAGTGTGGCAGTGGGCGTTGGGGGTGGTGGTTGGGGTAAGGGTGAGGGTGGGGGTGGGGGTGGGAGTGGGGGTGAGGGAGTGGTTGAGGCTGAGGGTATGGGTGGGGGTTAGTGTTAGGGAGAGGGTTAAGGTGGGATTGGGGGTGCGGGTGGTGGTTGAGTTGAGGGTGAGGGTGAGGTTGGGGGTGGCAGTGGAGGGTTGGGTTAGGGTGAGGGTGGGAGTGCGGCTTGGGGTTAGGGTGAGGGTGGGGTGTGGGTCAGGGTTGGGTTCGGGTGGGGGTTGGGGTGAGGGTGAGGGTCGGGGTGGGTTTGGGTGTGGGGCTGGGGGTGAGGGAGAGGGTGGGGGTGGAGGTGAGTGTGAAGGTGAGGTTGGGAGTGGCGTTGGGGATGGTGGTGAAGGTGAGGGTGGGGGTGGGTGTTGGAGTGAGGGTGAGCGTGAGGGTAAGGTTTCGGGTTAAGGTTAGGGTGGGAGTGGGGGTGGGGGTGAGGATGAGGGTGAGGGTGGGGGTTGGGGTGGGGGAGAGGGTAAGGGTGGGGTGGGGTTGTGGGTTAGGGTTAGGGTGAGGGTAAGTGTGGGGTTGGGGTGGGGGTTAGGGTGAGGGGGAAAGAGAGGTTATGGCTGGGGGTGCGGGTGAGAATGAGGGTGAGTGTGAGGGTTATGGTCTTGTTGGGGTGGGGGTTGGGGTGAGGGTGAGGGTGGGTGTGGGGGTGAGGGTGGGGGTGGGGGTGAGGTTGAGGTTGGGGTGAGGGTGAGGGTGGCAGAGGGGGCGGGGATGGGGGTGGGTTAACAGTGGGGATGGGGTGGTGGTGGTGTGGGTGGGGGTGGGGTTGAGGCAGATGGTGAGGGTGAGGGTGGTGGTGCGGGTTAGGGTGAGGGTGAGGTTGGGGGTGGGGGTGGGGGTGAGGGTAGGGGAAGGGTGAGGGTCAGGGTGGGGGTTGGGGTTAGGGTGAGGCGGAGGGTGGGTGTGGGTGTGGGAGTGAGGGTGGGGGTGAGGGTGGGGCTGAGGGTGGCGGTTGGGGTGGGGGTTGTGGTAAGGATGAGGGTGATGGTGGGGGTGGGAGTGAGGTTGATGGTCGATGTGGGGGTGACGGAGCAGGTGAGGGTGAAGGTGGAGATGTGGGTTAGGGTGAGGGTGAGTGTGGGGGTGTGGGTTAGGATGAGGGTAAGGGTTACGGTCGGGGTGGGGATGGGGTGGGTGGGTGAGCGGGAGGGTGCGGGTGGGGGTTGGGGATAGGGTGAGGGTGGGGGTGGGTGTGAGGATGAGGGTGAGGGTGGGGGTGAGGGTGAAGGTTGGGGTGAGGGTGGCTGTGTGGGTTGTGGTAAGGATGAGGGTGAGGGTGAGTGTGGTGGTGGGGGGGGGAGATGGTGAGGGTGTGGGTGGAGTGGGGATGAGGGTGAGTGTGGGGTTTGGGGTGGCGGCGAGGGATAGTGTGAGGGTGAGGGTAACACTGGGGGTGTTGGTTAGGCTGAGGGTGAAAGTGTGGATGAGGGTGAGGGTGACGGTGGAGTTGAGGGTGAGTGTTTAGGGTTAGGGTTAGGGTGAGGGTGAGGGTGACAGAGAGGGTCAGTGTGGGGGTGGGGGGTTGGGGTGAGGGTGAAAGTGTGGTTGAGGGTGAGGGTGGGAGTGAGAATGAGTGTGAGGGAAAGGGTGAGGGTGGGTGTGGGAGTGGGATGAGCATGAGGGTGATGTTTAGGGTTAAGGTTAGGGTGAGAATGGGGGTGGGGGTTAGGCTGAGGGTGAGGATGGGGGTTGGGGTGGGGAGAGGGTAAGGGTGGGGGGGTGCGGGTTAGGGTGAGGGTAAGTGTGAGGGTGGGGTCGGGGTTAGGGTGAGGGTGAAAGTGTGGGTGAGGGTGAGGGTGCGGGTGAGGGTGCTGGTGAGAGTGAGGTTGGGGGTGAGGATGAGGGTGAGGGAAAGGGTGAGGGTGGGGGTGGAGGTGGGGGTAGGGGTGAGGGTGAGGATGAGGTTGGGGGAGGGGTCAGGGTGAGGTTGAGTGTGGGGGTGAGGGTGGGTGTGGGAGTGGGAGTGGCGGTGGGGGGTAGGGTTAGGGTGAGGGTGGAGTGTGGGTCAGGGTTGGGTTCGGGTTGGGGTGGGGGTAGGGGTGAGGGTGAGGGCGGGGGTGGGTTTGGGTGTGGGGCTGGGGGTGAGGGAGAGTGTGGGGGTGGAGGTTAGGGTGAGGGTGAAGGTGAGGTTGGGAGTGGGGGTGGGGATGGTGGTGAAGGTGAGGGTGGGGGTGGGTGTTGGAGTGAGGGTGAGCGTGAGGGTGAGGTTTCGGGTTAAGGTTAGGGTGAGCGTGGGGGTGGAGGTGAGGATGAGGGTGAGGGTGGGTGTTGGGGTGGGGGAGAGGGTAAGGGTGGGGTGGGGGTGTGGGTTAGGGTTAGTGTGAGGGTGAGGGTAAGTGTGGGGTTGGGGGAGGGGTCAGGGTGAGGTTGAGGATCGGGGTGAGGGTAGGGGCAGATGGTGGGAGTGAGGGTGGGGTGGTGGTGGGGTGAGGGTTAGGGTGTGGGTGTGGTGGGGATGAGGGTGAGTGTGGGGTTTGGGGTGGGGGAGAGGGTAAGGGTGTGGGTTGGGGTGTGGGTTAGGGTGAGGGTGAGGGTGGATTTTAGGGTGAGTGTTTAGGTTTAGGCTTAGGGTGAGGGTGAGGGTGACGGAGAGGGTCAGTGTGGGGGTGGGGGGTTGTGGTGAGGGTTAGTGTGGGGGTGGGAGTGGGGTGAGGATGAGGGTGAGGTTTAGGGTTAAGGTTAGGGTGAGAGTGGGGGTGGGGGTGAGGCTGAGTGTGAGGGTGGGGGTTGGGGTGGGGGAGAGTGTAAGGGTGGGGGGGTGCGGGTTAGGGTTAAGGGTAAGTGTGGGGGTGGGGTGGTGGTTAGGGTGAGGGTGAAAGTGTGGGTGAGGGTGAGGGTGGGGTGAGGGTGAGGGTGAGGTTGGGGGTGGGGATGAGTGTGAGGGAAAGGGTGTGGGTGGGGGTAGGGGTGAGGGCGAGGTTGGGGAGGGGTCAGGGTGAGGATGAGTGTGGGGGTGAGGGTGGGGGTTGGGGTTAGGGTGAGGGTGAGGGTGGGAGTGGGGGTGGGGATGGTGGTGAAGGTGAGGGTCGGGGTGGGTGTTGGAGTGAGGGTGAGCGTGAGGGTGAGGTTTTGGGTTAAGGTTAGGGTGAGAGTGGAGGTGAGGATGAGGGTGAGGGTGGGTGTTGGGGTGGGGGAGAGGGTAAGGGTGGGGTGGGGGTGTGGGTTAGGGTTAGTGTGAGGGTGAGGGTAAGTGTGGGGTTGGGGGAGGGGTCAGGGTGAGGTTGAGGATCGGGGTGAGGGTAGGGGCAGATGGTGGGAGTGATGGTGGGGTGGTGGTGGGGTGAGGGTTAGGGTGTGGGTGTGGTGGGGATGAGGGTGAGTGTGGGGTTTGGGGTGGGGGAGAGGGTAAGGGTGTGGGTTGGGGTGTGGGTTAGGGTGAGGGTGAGGGTGGATTTTAGGGTGAGTGTTTAGGTTTAGGCTTAGGGTGAGGGTGAGGGTGACGGAGAGGGTCAGTGTGGGGGTGTGGGGTTGTGGTGAGGGTTAGTGTGGGGGTGGGAGTGGGGTGAGGATGAGGGTGAGGTTTAGGGTTAAGGTTAGGGTGAGAGTGGGGCTGGGGGTGAGGCTGAGTGTGAGGGTGGGGGTTGGGGTGGGGGAGAGTGTAAGGGTGGGGGGGGTGCGGGTTAGGGTGAGGGTAAGTGTGGGGGTGGGGTGGTGGTTAGGGTGAGGGTGAAAGTGTGGGTGAGGGTGAGGGTGGGGTGAGGGTGAGGGTGAGGTTGGGGGTGGGGATGAGTGTGAGGGAAAGGGTGTGGGTGGGGGTAGGGGTGAGGGCGAGGTTGGGGAGGGGTCAGGGTGAGGATGAGTGTGGGGGTGAGGGTGGGGGTTGGGGTTAGGGTGAGGGTGAGGGTGGGAGTGGGGGTGGGGATGGTGGTGAAGGTGAGGGTCGGGGTGGGTGTTGGAGTGAGGGTGAGCGTGAGGGTGAGGTTTCGGGTTAAGGTCAGGGTGAGAGTGGGGGTGAGGGTGAGGGTGAGGGTGGAGTTGAGGGTGAGTGTTTAGGTTTAGGCTTAGGGTTAGTGTGAGGGTGAGGGTGACGGAGAGGGTCAGTGTGGGGGTGGGGGGTTGGGGTGAGGGTTAGTGTGGGGGTGGGAGTGGGGTGAGGATGAGGGTGAGGTTTAGGTTTAAGGTTAGGGTGAGAGTGGGGGTGGGGGTGAGGCTGAGTGTGAGGGTGGGGGTTGGGGTGGGGGAGAGTGTAAGGGTGGGGGGGTGCAGGTTAGGGTGAGGGTAAGTGTGGGGGTGGGGTGGTGGTTAGGGTGAGGGTGAGGGTGGGGTGAGGGTGAGGTTGGGGGTGGGGATGAGGGTGAGGGAAAGGGTGTGGGTGGGGGTAGGGGTGAGGGTGAAGTTGGGGCAGGGGTCAGGGTGAGGATGAGTGTGGGGGTGAGTGTGGGGGTGATGGTAGGGGTTGGGGTTAGGGTGAGGCTGAGGGTGGGGGTGTGCTTTGTGGTAAGGATGAGGGTGAGGGTGGGAGTGAGGGTGAGGGTGGGGGTGGGAGTGAAGGTGAGTGTGGGCGTGGGGGTGAGGGAGAGGGAGAGGGTGAGGGTGTGACGAACTAGGACTGTTGTTAATGTTTTTCCTGAGTTCTGTGTGGGTGCCTCGGTTTCCCTATGCAGTGCTTGAGTATCTAGATGGTGGGACAAGGGTGCATGATTGTTATAGAGCCCTAGGGCAGGGGCCTGGACACAGAGAAGGGCCAGCGCACTGTATCCTAGCAACTGATGGCCCCGGCAGGATCTGGGAGCAGCTGGAACGGTTGCCTGGCATCCCCAAGAGTCTGGTCCCCAACCGGAGGGGGTCTTCACGATCGGGTTCCCCAGCAGGGGATCAGAGACGAATGGGACTTGAGCTGAGTCCAAGAGAGCAAGAGGACTGTGAGAGACAGCGAGAGCCTGAGAGAGACCTACAGTAGAAGCATCAGCAGCATGAACTGGTGATGGTCAATGGAGAGACATTCTTGGGGCGGCGAGACCCTGAGAGAGAGAGAACTGTGGTCAGGCCCTGGGTGGTGCACCCCCACAAGATGCTGAGGGGCTGTGTGACCTGAGTGAGGGTCCCAGGGATGGACCTGTTCGCCCTGCCTATGGCCCAGATCCCTGTGCAGACCCAGGAGGGGTCGGGCTGGCTGGTGGTTGGGGTACTCCAGGATATCAGCTGGGAGGTGCTGTTGGGGGGTGACTGTGTATCTTTGGGACCGGATCCAGGCCCTGACCCTGTAACGGCCCAGGATTTGAATTTGAACTCAGGGAACCAATTGGCTAAGAGGGAAATGGTCAGTGAAAATGCAAATGACCTGGTAGGCAGCGGGGAGGAGCTGCCAGGCACGGGATATCTGCCTGCCTCTAACCAGACCCCTAGGGCGGGGTGGGACAGAGAGATGCTCCCCACCTCCCTGCACACCGGAGAGGCTGGCTCTGATGCTGTTACCAAAGCAGCGAGCTCGCTGCCTTGCCCCACAGGGACAGCCAGGGCAGCGCTGAGCACGGGGGGAGCAGAGACCCCAGCTGAGTAGAGGAACACACAAGCAGGGCAGGACGCTTGCCAACCAGGCTTGCTTGGTCCAGAGGTGCTGCCGGGAAGTGATTCCACGGCAGGGAGGGAGCCACCAGGGACAGGGCTCAGTGGGGCGGTGACCCCAGGCCCAGCCAGTGAGCTGCAGAGGGATCCCGCCTTGGAGAAGCTAAGGGAACTTGCTGGCCACAGCGCTGCAAACCCCCTTGGGGAAGGCTACAGGGACAGATCCCTGTGGGAGAAGGAATCCCTGTGCCGGGAGTGGGCTTCCCAAGGGGAAGACATTAGGGGGGGTGAGTGATTGCTGGAGCCAGGCTAAGTGGAAGAGAGCCTGTTTCCTGGACCTAGTGAGGTTTTTATATCTGTGTGAAGTTTGATTAGACATAGAACTGCGTGTTCTATTTTATTTTATTTAGTAATCCACTTTGTTCTGTCTGTCACTACTTGAAATCACTTAAATCCTATTTACTGTACTTATTACAATCACTTTTCACTTATTAAGTTTCCTGGAGTACGAGCTGGTACCTGGGGAAGGCAAACAGTTGTGCATATCTTTCTATCTTTGAAATAGAAGGCGAACTATTTATGAGTTTACCCTGTATAAGGCTTATGCAGGGTAAAACGGATGTATTAAGGGTTTAGACCGCTTAGGGAGCTGGGCCCTTGGTTGTCAAAGGTAAGAGCTCTTCCAGGAGCCTTACCGTGGTTAGTGGACTTGGCTCGGACCGGAGTCTGTGTTTGCAGCAGATCAGTGGAATCTGGCTCAAAACAGACAGGATTTGGGAGTCGCAAGCTGGAAAAGGCCTGGAGGCAGGCACAGAAGTGGCCTTGGCACACCAGGTGGCAGCACCAAGCAGGTCTCTGTGACCCCAACCCGTCACAGGGGGGTCTCCCCCCCTTCGCATAGGCCTGCATTAACACCGCGCCCAGCCCTGTGTCAGAGGCTTCGGTGAACACTGTACAGGGCTTGGCCCTGTCTGGGTTTACTCGATTTATCGGCCCCTGGATTAGAGCCTCCTTCAGCGCACAGAGAGTCCTCTGGCACTCCTCGGTCCAGACCGCCTCGTCTGGCTTCCCCTTCTTACATAGCTTAGTGATGGGGGCAGCTAGGGAGCTACCCTGCCATCCCGCTAAAGGCCTGGACCTGTTTCTTGGTCTGGGGAACAGGCCAATCTCTGATCGCCTCCACCTTGACCAGCCCTGGGCTGCTGAATGACTGGATCACCTCTAAAGCCAGCATGTCCTTGGCCTCTCTCTTCAGGTTCCGGGCTGTTTTCCCAGTTACTCTGACTGGGGGACACCTGATGGGAGGATTGGCTCCCATCTCAGAGGAGAGATCCACCAGGGGGTCTTCCCCCTTCTCCTCCCAATCATCCCTTACCGGTTCTAGGGGTCCCCTTACTCTCCTCCCATACCACAGCTGGAAAGGGAAGCCCCCTGATGATTCCTGGGGCACTTCCCTGTGCCATCGGTGGGGCAGGTACTTGTCCCAGTCCTGTGGATGCTGATTTATACAAGTCCTCAGCATCAGCCTCATGGTCCCCTGAACTCTCTCCACCAGCCCGTTGGACTGAGGGTGATATGGAGAGGCCCAGGTGGGCCAGACCCCACCTTTCTCCCACACGCCCCGGAGCAGGGCTGACATGACCTTGGATCCCTGGTCTGTAAGGACCTTGCTGGGGACCCCCACTTTATCCATAGCCACCTCCTGGAAAGGTTCCTCTCTGATGGGCAGGGACCTCCAGGGATCTTCTTCCTTACCCCGGGCCAGGTACAATAGCCGGTGATGATACTTCTGGGGCCCCACCGGCTGACTCTTGATTCCCCACAGTCAGCTGGACGGATTCCCCCTTCCAGGAGGTCTGACCCCAGCTTTCCCTTGTAACCTGATCCACAGGATAGGGGTCTGGCATCTTACATGCAGACTTTTCACCCTCCTCCTGGGCAAGATCCTCCTGACAAAAGGTGGGCGGGCTCTCTGGCCCCCCCTCACCTTCCCTCCCTGGGCTTCCCTCTGGGCAAGAGACTCCCGTGTCCCCCTGAAGAGAAGGTGACCCTGGTGCAGCTGTGGGCTCACAGGTGCAAGCTGAGACAGACCCTTCAGTGGCATGCAAAATTCCCCCCTTGCTATGAGGTAGAACATTCCCCTCCCCCGGGGAGATGATTACAGGACAGGAACTGGCCACAGCCATCCCTGCTGCCACAGCTGCAGTCTCTGTGACTTCACCCCCCACCCTGGGGTTTTCAGCACAAGGCTCCTGCTTGCTGCCACCCGACCCTTGGACAGACTCTGCCACAGTAAAGAAAGCATTTCTCAGTAGAAACGGTGCAAAATTGTGTGTTACTGTTGCCACTGTTAGCTCAGCCTGCAAATTTTCCATTTGCATGTGTACTTTAGCCAAAGGTGCAATGACTTTGTAGCCACCCACCAGTTCCAATTCCGCCACTTTACCTGGCAACTAATCCTTCTCTTGGATCAGGTCCCTCCTAACTATAGAAATTTCAGCCCCTGTATCTCTCAACCCAGTGATTAACTTCCCATTCAGTTTAACAGCATGCACATGCTCACTGCTTGGTGGGGTAGAAGTCAACTTCAGGAACCCTGTGTGGAAAGAGGCAGCAGCTTCATGGGCCACTTGATGCCTGTTTTCACTCAGCAGGGGACACTTATCTCTCAGGTGCTCGGTGGATTTACACTGATAGCACCTCCTGGGCTCCTCTGATTGTACAGGGAATTTGGGACGAGTACTAGGGGAATGGGGAGGTGAGCGCCCAGCCTCCTTTTTCCCAGGGGTAACACGGTGACTCTGTTTTCCCCCAACCCTGTACCACTCTGCCAGTGGGTTATGCTTAATTGCAGCTTGCGCCTGCTCATAAGAGTCTGCAAACCCAGCTAATTCACCCACGGCTTTTACCTTTTTGTCCCACAAGTACTGTTTTACATCATCACTGCACATATTCAGGAATTGTTCCTCAGCAACCAAATCACACATTCCTTCAAAGCTTGTAATGTCTTTTCCCCTCACCCACTTATCTACCAGAACTGTCATTTCATTTGCATAAGCCACATTACTTAATCCATCTCCCCTCTTAAGGCTCCTGAATTGAACCCTGTAGGTTTCAGGTGTAACCTGAAACGATTTCAAAACCAGTTCCTTACATTTACCATAATTGGAGGCATCACCAATGGGCATCTTATTGAATATGTCCAGAGCTCTGCCAGTCAATTTGGCTATCAAGGTGGTCATTTTTTGATCTTCAGGGATCGCATGGAGGCAGCACAGTCTCTCAAAGGTGATAAAATATTCAGCTATATCCTTGGATTCATCATACTGGGGGCATAGACGCTCCCATTTGGGGATTTTTGGGGAAGTGGAGCCGGCCGCTGAAGGGTTTCGACTCTTCAACTCCGCAACAGCCAGTTCATGCTTCTGGGCCTCCATAGCTCTCTTGTGGGCCACTTCCTCCCTGATTCTTTCTGCTTCTGTTAGCTAAGCAAGGCCCCTGTCATAAAATTAGCAAGGCCTCTATCATAAAAATGCTCCCTAATCTCTTAGCAATAAAATCTTCTGGCCTTGCTGTGGCCTTGCACAAAATCCGTTTATCTTACACAAATATCCTTGCATCGGCTTTTTCTGTCCCCCTGCTTAAATTGAGTAACTATAAGAAACCAGTTTGAGCAGGATAGCCTGGAATGAGATTGTAGTGCCCTCTTTGTCTGTCTTCCTATATATGTTGGTGCTCATCATGAATAAAGTTGTCACACTCCTCCACAGCGGCTAGCTGCGGAGGGAGTTGTGTGCCCTTTGATCAAAGCTTCTAGGACTCAGTGTGTTTCTTACATGGCTTCTGACAGCTTGTGAGCTACAGTCCAGCTCCGCATCACCCAGTGTTGGGACGGTGAGTAAGGACAAGCTGACTTTTACCTAACAATTTGCGGGCTCGTCCGGGATCCTTCTGGTGCGGCTCCTCTGTCTGGCGGTTGGTTCACTCTTTCTCAGACTGGCAGGCGCCATGGGAGATTTCTCCCGGTCACTCTGAGATCGAGGGGTGGACTGCCGGACTGCAGGATAAGTGTCAGTTGGAAAGCTCCTGTCAGACGCCATGGGGCAAGGGATTAGTGTCCCTGTTGGGAGCCCTTTGGGCATTATGAATAAGTTGTGGGATGAAGGAAAATTGCCGGTCCAAAAGGGAATGACTAAAAGGAAATTGTACACTCTGTGTGTGACAGCCTGGACTGGATATACTGCCGTATTGGCCAATCCGGAGGAACGGTGGCCTATGGATGGTTCTTTTGAGCAGGCTGCCTTAAGGGGAGTAAGGGGCCAACTCAAAGACAACCATCCATGACAGCTGGATTATTGGTATTGTTGGGATTTTGCAGAGGGACTGTGGAAATCTGTAAAGATAATGGTAGTCCAATCCTCTTCCAAGGAGGATATCCCTACCCCAAGTTATTTTAATGAAGAATGTAAGCCATGGCGTGTTTGAGATCGCCATTTGATTCCTTCCGCCCCTGCCCCGATGTATCCTTCCCTTGAGGGCGCTCCTCAGGGATCGGAAGTGCTTTTGCCGGTCTCCCCTTCGGAGTCTGATGAAACTGGATGGGAAGAAGTGGAAGACTCCTCTCCGGACAGAATGATCACTCGTAGTGTGGCAGAGGGGCTACGATGACAAGAATTGCAGAATAAAATCAAAGAATTGCAGAATAAAATTGAAGAAGCTATGGAGCAAAGTAGTCCTAAGAGACACCCCCCCCCCCCTCCAGATGCCTCTTCAGGTATATGATTAGCCTTTTCTGGGTACTGATGGTGTTCCAATATTGTTGAAACAAAAGGATGGCTTGAATGGGATCTTAAGGAATGGAGAAGGCTGGCAGGGACTTTCGGAGATAAGCCTCAGAGGGTTTTAGAATTAGTGGAATGATTGTTTACAAGTCATAATCCTACTTATGCAGATGTTTACCAGTTGTTAGAAAGGGTTTTGACAGGACAGGAGAGAAGTAGATTGTGGACGGCAGAAAGAGAATGGGGTGATGTGGACCCCGGGAATGTTGTTTGGATGAATAGACGGACTGAGGGTCCACAGGAATGGACAGAGGCTAGAAGAACTCAGCTAAGAACAGACAGGGAAAGATTGTTGGGCAGACTGAGAGACATGGCTCACCGCACCGCCCACCTAATCAGGTTAAATTCCTGCAAATTCGGCAGGAACCCTATTAACCCCCCAGACAATTCTGGTCATGGTTATTGGAGGGGGCTCGGATGTTCACCCAGCTGAACTCTGAGAGAAGGGATGATCATCCTACCTTTATTTCACATTTTGTGACTCAGTCCTTGCCCCCTGTACGGGACTATTTTTTGAATTTCTGCCCTGGGTGGGGTGGTGAGTCTGTCAGCTCAGTGTTGGATGTAGCTGACTTTGCGTGGGAAATGGAGAAAGAGCGTAGCAAAAAGGATAGGAAGGAGGAGTATAAGCTGATGGCTTTAGCCTTCCATGGTGGCTGTGGGGGTGCTCGGGGTCGCGGATGTGGTCATAGAATCATAGAATCATAGAATCTCAGGGTTGGAAGGGACCTCAGGAGGTCATCTAGTCCAACCCCCTGCTCAAAGCAGGACCAACCCCAACTAGATCATCCCAGCCAGGGCTTTGTCAAGCCTGACCTTCAAAACCTCTAAGGAAGGAGATTCCACCACCTCCCTAGGTAACCCATTCCAGTGCTTCACCACCCTACTAGTGAAAAAGTTTTTCCTAATATCCAACCTAAACCTCCCCCTCTGCAACTTGAGACCATTACTCCTTCTTCTGTCATCTTCTACCACTGAGAATAGTCTAGATCCATCCTCTTTGGAACCCCCTTTTAGGTAGTTGAAAGCAGCTATCAAATCCCCCCTCACTCTTCTCTTCTGCAGGCTAAACAATCCCAGTTCCCTCAGCCTCTCCTCATAAGTCATGTGCTCCAGCCCCCTAATCATTTTTGTTGCCCTCCGTTGGACTCTTTCCAATTTATCCACATCCTTTTTGTAGTGTGGGGCCCAAAACTGGACACAGTACTCCAAATGAGGCCTCACCAGAGGGGAATAATCACGTCCCTCGATCTGCTGGAAATGCCCCTACTTATACAGCCCAAAATGCCGTTAGCCTTCTTGGCAACAAGGGCACACTGTTGACTCATATTCAGCTTTTCGTCCACTGTAACCCCTAGGTCCTTTTCTGCAGAACTCCTGCCCAGCCATTCGGTCCCTAGTCTGTAGCAGTGCATGGGATTCTTCCGTCCTAAGTGCAGGACTCTGCACTTGTCCTTGTTGAACCTCATCAGATTTCTTTTGGCCCAATCCTCTAATTTGTCTAGGTCCCTCTGTATCCTATCCCTACCCTCCAGCTTATCAACCACTCCTCCCAGTTTAGTGTCATCTGCAAACTTGCTAAGGGTGCAGTCCACACCATCCTTCAGGTCGTTGATGAAGATATTGAACAAACCGGCCCCAGCACTGACCCTTGGGGCACTCCACTTAATACCGGCTGCCAACTAGACATGGAGCCATTGATCACTACCCGTTGAGCACGACCATCCAGCCAGTTTTCTATCCACCTTACCGTCCATTCATCCAGCCCATACTTCTTTAACTTGCTGGCAAGAACACTGTGCGAGACTGTATCAAAAGCTTTGCTAAAGTCAAGAAAGAGCACATCCACTGCTTTCCCCTCATCCACAGAGCCGGTTATCTCATCATAGAAGGCAATTAGGTTAGTCAGGCATGACTTGCCCTTGGTGAATCCATGCTGACTGTTCCTGATCACTTTCCCCTCCTTTAAGTGGTTCAGAATTGATTCCTTGAGGACCTGTTCCATGATTTTTCCAGGGATTGAGGTGAGACTGACTGGCCTGTAGTTCCCCGGATCTTCCTTCTTCCCTTTTTTAAAGATGGGCACTACATTAGCTTTTTTCCAGTCATCCGGGACCTCCCCCGATTGCCATGATTTGTCAAAGATAATGGCCAATGGCTCTGCAATCACATCGGCCAACTCCTTGAGCACCCTCGGATGCAGTGCATCCGGCCCCATGGACTTGTGTTCGTCCAGCTTTTCTAAATAGTCCCGAACTACTTCTTTCTCCACAGAGGGCTGGTCACCTCCTCCCCATACCGTGCTGCGGAGTGCAGCCGTCTGGGAGCTGCCCTTGTCTGTGAAGACAGAGGCAAAAAAAGCATTGAGTACACTAGCTTTCTCCACATCCTCTGTCACAAGGTTCCCTCCCTCATTCAGCAAGGGGCCCACACGTTCCTTGACTTTCTTCTTGTTGCCAACATACCTGAAGAAACCCTTTTTGTTACTCCTCTGGTCGAGGCAGAGGATTTCAGGGTACTGGGGGAGAGGATCTTGCCTGCCCCAGCCCTCGGGAAATTGTTTCCAGTGCGGACAACTGGGTCATTTTAGACACGATTGCCCCTAGGCAACTTTGTAAACTTGAGGCCACTTTAACCTGCATTCCTGGGGGAGGGGGGCTTACTGATGAGTTTATTGCAGGGAAGGTTTCAGTGTAGTGGCTGTGTTGGTCTGTGTCAGCAAAAAGAAAACAAGAAAAATACCTGTGGCACCTTAGAGACTAACAAATCTATTGCAGCATAAGCTTTCGGATGCATGGAATGGAACAGACAGTGAACAGATATTTATACATTCAAAGAAATATGAGAAGGTGGAAGTGCCTATACCAACGTTAAGAGGCTACTTAATTGAAAGGAAATAAATTCAATTAAGGTAATGACCGAGCCATCCACGATCAATATTCAAGCCTAAGGTAATGGTTACAGGGAAGGAACACTCCTCCCAAAGAAAAGAATGTTCCTTCCCCCTCTCCCCCCAGATTTGGCAGGCCTGCCGCCGTCCCTGTGGGGAACTTCAGACACTGATGTGGGACTGCTCCTCTCCGTGGAGCCTGTCCGCATCCAGGTCAAGGCCTCCTTGCTTCCCCCATCTGTTCCCCAGTATCCCTTATTGTTAAAAGCTAGGGAAGGCATACGCCTTATTGTAGAAGGATTTGTAAAGCAGGGCCTTGTTAAGGCCCAACGCTCCCCATGCAACGCTCCTATTCTTCCGGTCAAAAAAGCCGCCCAAGAAGTAGGGAGACCCCGCGGAGTGGCGTTTTGTTCAGGACTTATGGCTGGGCTCTAGGTATATCGTTCCCCTCCACGTCGTTGTGCCAGGATCTGGCCACCATTATCAGCCAGATCCCCTGGGATGCCCAATGGTTTACTGCTATTGACCTAAAATCAGCCTCTTTTAGCATCCCTGTCCACCCTGACTCTCAGTACCTCTTCGGGTTCATCTGGAAGGGCCAACAGAGTGATCCAGCCCGCATTCCGGCCATTCAGCGGTGCACGTTACCTTCTACCAAGAAGCAGATGCGGGGGTTTCTTGGACTCATTGGCTTCTGCCACCCATGGCTGCCACCCCCACCCTCACCCTAACCCTCACCCCAACCCCCCCAACCCCACCCCCATGCTCAACCTCCCCCTCACGCCACTCCCACCCCCACCCACAACCTCACACTCACCCTCACCCCCAACCCCCA
Organism: Chelydra serpentina; assembly: GCA_037349315.1. Lineage (NCBI taxonomy): Eukaryota > Metazoa > Chordata > Testudines > Chelydridae > Chelydra > Chelydra serpentina. The sequence goes on from JBAIAC010000593.1 coordinate 72,941, forward strand.
CTCCCATCCTAACCCTCACTCTAACCGCCACCCCACCCACACCCTCACCCTCACCCCCACCCCCACTCTCACCCTAACCTTAGCCCTAAACCTCACCCTCACGCTCACCCTCACCCCAACACCCACCCCTACCCCCACCCCCACCCCCAACCTCACCCTCACCCTAACCCCCACCCTCTCCCTCACCGCCAGCCCCACACCCACACCCACCCTCACCCTCACGCCAACCTCCACCCCCACCCCAACCCAACCCTGACCCGCACCCCACCCTCACCCTAGCTCCAAGCCCCACTCCCAACCTCATCCTCACCCTACCACCCACCGCCACCCCGAACCTCACCCTCACCCTCACCTCAACCCCGACCCCCACCCCAAACCCCAACTTCACCCTCACCCTAATCCTAACCCCCACCCATACCCTCAGCCTCAACCACTCCTTCACCCCCACTCCCACCCCACCCCCACCCTTACCCCAACCCCCACGCCCACTGCCCACCCTCACCCCCACCCCAACCCCCACCCTCATTCCAACACCCACACCCACCCTCACCCTCACGCTAACCCCAACCCCCAACCTCACCCTCACCCTTCCCCCACCACACCCCTCAACGCCACCCCCACCCCACCCCAAACCTCACCCACACCCTAACCCGCACCCCCACCCTCACCCTCTGCCTCACCCCCACCACCACCACCACCACCACCACCCCATCCCCACCGTTAACCCAACCCCCATCCCCACCCCTTCTGCCACCCTCACCCCACCCTCAATCTCACCCACACTCCCACCCTCACCTCCACCCGCAGCCTCACCCTCACCACAACCCCCACCCCAACAAGACCATAACACTCACACTCACCCTCACCCTCACCCGCAACCTCACCATCACCCTCACCATCACCCTAACCCTAACACACACCCACACCCCATCCTTACACTCTCCCCCACGCCAACCCCCACCCTCACCCTCATCCTCACCCCCACCCCCACTCTCACACTAACCTTAACCCGAAACCTCACCCTCACTCCAACACCCACCCCCAACCTCACCTTCACCACCATCCCCACACCCAAACCCACCCCAACCCGAACCCAACCCTGACCCACACCCCATTCTCACCCTAACCCCAAGTCCCACCCCCACCCTCACCCTAACACTACACCCCACCGCCACCCCCAACCTCACCCTCACCTCAACCCCTACCCGCACCCCGAACCCCACCTTCACCCTCTCCCTAACCCTAACTCCCACCTATACCCTCAGCCTCAACCACTCCCTCACCCCCACTCCCAACCACCACCCCCACACCCACTGCCACACTCACCCGCAACGCCAACCTCACCCTCACTCCCAACCCCATCCCCACCCTCACCCTCACCTAAACCCCCACCCCCACCGCGACCCTAACCCTCACCCTCACCCTAACGCACACCCCCACTCTGAACCTCACCCTCACCCACACCCTAACCCTCACCCTAACTCTCACCCCCAAACCTCACCCTCACTCTACCCTCACCCTTACACTCACCGCAACCCCCACCCCCAACCCCACCCTCTCCCTCACCCTAACAGCCACATGCACCCCCACTCTCATGCTCACCCTAACCCCAACATCCATCCGCACCCTCACCCCTCCCACAACCTCATCTTCACCCTCACCCACCCCCCCACCCCCACAGCATCCCTAACCCTCACCCTCACCCTAACCCACACGCCCACTCTGAACCTCACCCTCAGCCTCACCCACACCCTAACTCTCACCCTCAGCCTCATCCCCACCCCCACCCTAACCCCCATCCTCACCCTCAAACCCACCCCCACGCTCACCCTCACCCTAACCCCCACCACACCCCCACTTTCACCATAACCTTAACCCTAAACCTCACACTCACCCTAACCCCACTCCCACCGCACCCCCATTAACTCCCTCACCCTCACTCTCACCCGCAACCTCACCCTCACCCCCAACCTCACCCTCACACTCACCCTCACCCCAACCCCCAACCCCAACCACAACCCCTCCCTCACCCTAACCCTCACCCCACCCCCACCCTAACGCTCTCCCTCACCCTCACCCCCACATCCACCCCCAACCTCACCCTCATCCCCACCCCCACACTCACCCTCTCCCTCAGGTTGAGGGTGAGCGTGAGGGTGGGGGTGAGGGTGCCGTTGAGGGTGGGGGTGGAGGTGAGGGTGAGTATGAGGGTGGGGCTGGGGGGGGTGGGGGTGAGGTCAATGGTGCGGGTGGGGGTGGGGGTGGGGGCGAGGTTTAGGGGAGAGGGTGAAGGTGAGGATGCGGGTGGGGTGAGATTGAGGATGAGGGTAATGCTGGGAATGGGGGGACGGTGGGGATGAGGGTGAAGCTGCGGGTTAGGGTGAGGGAGGGGATGTTTGGGGGTTAGGGTGAATGTTAGGTTGAGATTAAGGGTGATGTTGGGTGTGGGGCTGAGGGTGTTGGTGAGGGTGTGGATGAAGGTTGGGGTGGGGGTTAGTGTTAGGGCGAGGGTGAGGGTGTGGGTGGGGGTGCGGATGAGGGTGAGTGTGGGGTTTGGGGTGAGGGAGAGGGTGAGGGTGGGGGTGGGAGTGGGGTGAGGGTGAGTTTGGGGGTGGGGGTTAGGGAGAGGGTGAGGGTGCATGTAAGTGTCCGTGTTAGGGTGAGGTTGAAAGTGTGGGTGAGGGTGAGGGTGGGGGTTAGGGTGAGGGAGAGGTTGGGGGTGAGGGAGAGGGTGGGGGTAGGTGTGAGGGTGAGGATGAGGTTGGTGTTAGGGTGACGGTGAGCGTGGGGGTGGAGGTAGGAGTGATGGTGGCGGTGGGTGTGGGGGTTGGGGTAAGGATGAGGGTTAGGGTGGGAGTGAGGGTGGAGGTGGGAGTGAGGGTGAGGGTGGTGCTGGGGGTGGGAGTGGGGTGAGGGAGAGTGTGAGGCTGAGGGTATGGGTGAGGGTGAGGGTGAGGGTGGGGTTGGGGGTGGGGGTGAGGGTGAGGGTGAGGGTGAGGGTGAGGGTGAGGGTGAGCTTGAGGTTGGGCTGGGGGTGGGGGTGAGGTTGAGGGTGAGGGTGGCGGTGGATGTGGGGGTGAGGGAGCGGGTGAGGGTGGGGTTGGATGTGCGGCTGAGTGTGAGGATGTGGGTGGGGGTTAGGGTGAGGGTAGGGTGATGGTGAGGGTGAGGGTGGGGGTGGGGGTTATGGTGAGGGAAAGTGTGGGGGTGTGGGTTAGGGTGAGAGTAAGGGTTACAGTCGGGGTGGGGATGGGGTGGGTGCGGGTGGTCGTTGGAGTTAGGGTGAACGTCGGGGTGGGAGTGAGGATGAGAGTGGGGTGGGGGTGAGGCTGGGTGTTGGGGTGAGGGTGGCGGTGGGGGTGGTGGTTGGGGTAAGGATGAGGGTGAGTGTGAGGGTGAGGCTGGGGTTGGGGGTCGAGTGAGGGTGAGGGTGTGGGTGGGGGTGCGGATAAGGGTGAGTGTGGGGGTTGTGGTGAGGTAGAGGGTCAGTGTGAGGGTGAGTGTTTAGGGTTAGGGTGAGGGTGAGGGTGATGGTGAGGGTCAGCCTGGGGGTGGGGTGTTGGGGTGAGGGCAACAGTTAGGGTGAGGGTGAGCGTGAGCGTGAGGTTTAGGGTTAAGGTTAGGGTGAGAGATTGGGTGGGGGTGAGTCTGAGGGTGAGGGTGGGGGTGGAGGTGGGGGAGAGGGTAAGGGTGGAGTTCGGGGTGTGGGTTAGGATGAGGGTGAAGGTGCGGGTAAGTGTGGGGGTGGGGTGGGGTTTAGGGTGACGGTGAAAGTGTGGGTGAGGATGGGGGTGGGGGTGAGGGTGAGGGTGAGGGTGGGTGTTAGGGTGAGTGTGAGGGTGAGGTTGGGGGTGGGGATGAGTGTGGGGGTGATTGTGGCTGTGGGGTGTGGGTTGTGGTAAGGATGAGGGTGAGGGTGGAAGTGACGGTCGGGGTGGGGGTGGGAGTGGTGAGAGGGTGAGGCTGAGGGTGTGGGTGGAGGTTAGGGTGAGGTTGAAGGTGGGGTTGGGTGTGGGGGTCGGGGTTAGAGTGAGGGTGAGGGTAGGGTAGGGTGAGGTTGGGGTTGGGAGTTAGGGGGAGGGTTAGGGTGAGAGTGAGGGGCTGGTGGGGGTGGAGGTTAGTGTGAGGGTGAGGGTGGGGGTGTGGGTTAGGGTGAGGGTGAGGGTTAGGGTCGGGGTGGGGGTGGTGGTCAGTGGGAGGGTGGGGGTGGGGGTTGGGGTTGGGATTAGGGTGAGGGTGAGGGTGGAGGTGGGGGTGGGAGTGAGGGTGGGGGTGAGGGTGGGGGTGAGGGTGGGGGTGGGGGTGAGGTTGGCAGTGGGGGTGGGAGTTGGTGTAAGGTTGAGGGTGGGGGTGGGAGTGAGGGTGGGGGTGGGGGTGGGGTGGGGGTTGGGGTGTGGGTGAGGGTGGGGGTGGGGGTTAGTGTGAGTGTGAGGGTGAGGTTTAGGGTCAGGGTTAGGATGGGGGTAGGGGTGGGGGTGAGGGTGAGGTTGGGGGAGGGGTGAGGGTGAGGTTGGGCGTTGGGGTTAGTGTGAGGGCAGGGGTGTGGGTTGGCATGAGGGTGAGGGTGGGGGTGGGTTAAGGGTGGCAGTGGGGTTGGGGGTTGTGGTAATTGTGAGGGTGATGGTAGGAGTGAGGGTGAGGATTGGTGTTGGAGTGAGGGTGGCGGTGGGGGTTGGGGTAAGGATGAGGGTGAGGGTGATGGTGGGGGTGAGGGTGATTGTGGGGGTGGGGAGTCGGGTGAGGGTGGGGGTTAGGGTGAGGGTGACGGTGAGGGAGTGGGTGACGGTGGGTGTGGGGTTAGGGATGAGGGTGAGGATGAGGTTGGGGGAGGGGTGAGTGTTAGGGAGGGGGTTGGTGTTGGGGTGAGGGTGAGGGTGGGGGTGTGGGTGAGCGTGGCAGTCGGTGTGGGTCTTGGGGTAAGAATGAGGGTGAGGGTGGGAGTGAGGGTGAGGGTGGAGGTGGGAGTGAGGGTGAGGGTGAGGGTGGGGGTGGGGGTGGGAGTGGGGTGAGGGAGAGGGTGAGGCTGAGGATATGGGTGGGGTTTAGGGTGAGGTTGAGGGTGAGGTTGAAGGTGGGGTTGGGGGTGGGAGTGGGAGTTGGGGTGAGGGTGAGGGTGAGGTTGGGGGTGGGGGTGAAGGTTAGGGTGAGGGCTAGAGTGAAGGTGAGGTTGGGCTGGGGGTGGGGGTGAGGGTGGGGGTGGGGGTTAGGGTGAGGCTGAGTGTGGGGGTGTGGCTTAGGGTGAGGGTAAGAGTTACGGTCGGGGTGGGTTTGGGGTGGGTGGTGAGCGGGAGGGTGCGGATTGGGGTTGAGGTTAAGGTGAGGGTGGGGGTTGGAGTGATAATGAGGGTGGGGTGGGGGTGAGGGTGGCCGTGGGGGTGGGGGTTAGGTTTAGGGTGAGGGTGAGGGTGACGGTGATGGTCAGCATTGGGGGTTGGGGTGAGGGCAAGGTTTAGGATGAGGGTGAGCATGAGGGTGAGGTTTAGTGTTGAGGTTAGAGTGAGAGTGGGGGTGGGGGTGAAGCTGAGGGTGAGGGTGGGGGTGGGGGTGGGGGTCGGGTAGAGGGTAAGGGTGGGGGTGGGGGTTAGGATGAGGGTGAAGGTGAGGGTAAGTGTGGGGGTGGGGTGGCGTTTAGGGTGACGGTGAAAGTGTGGGTGAGCTGGAGGGTGGGGGTGTGGGTGAGGGTGAGGTTGAGAGTGATGGTGGGGGTTACGGTGAGTGTGAGGGTGAGGTTCGGGTGGGGATGAGCGTGAGGGTGAGGGAGAGGGTGAGGGCGGGGGTGGGGGTAGGGGTGAGGGTTAGGTTGGGGGAGGGGGGAGGGTGGTGGTTGGGGTGAGGGTGGGGGTGGGCGTGAAGGTGAGGGTGGGGGTGGGGTTGAGGGTGAGGGTTGAGGTGTGGGGGTGAGGATGAGTGTGGGGGTGGGGGTGGTGGTGAGAGTGAGGGTGAGGGAGAGGGAGAGGGTGAGGGTGTGATGCCCTAGGACTGTTGTTAATGTTTCAAAGATAGAAAGATATGTGTGACGGTGTTCCCCATAAAACTTTATGGGGAGATGCTTCTAAATGTATATATGTAACTAAAATATGTTTTATGCTACATGTGCCATGTAACATATCTCGGTGAAAGTTATGACCTACTGAATTTACTCCTCCTGTTTGTATGCATGTATCATTGTTGTAGTGGGAGTTATGAAGATTGGTTTTATATTTGCTGGTTTTGTACATAGCCTTTGTAAGTGCATGGGATCATCTTTGGAGCAAAGAATGCCTGTTAAATGGGAGCACTTGACAGACAAAAGACTTGCAGACCCCAATCCACATTGGGGCCAGGTCTGGAATGCAACTGGTTAGACTGGTTAGGGCGCATGGGCAGGTGACGTGCCCATGTGATCCCAAAACTCCAGGGCAACTGGATCCTACGCAGGGAGAGGAAGGAAGGCTATAAAAGCCCTTGCAAGACCCTTCCATTTTGTCTTCAGCTGGCTAAAGGGAGAGGCTCTCCACCCCCCCCAAGGACATTCCTGAGGGGAACTGAACAAAGGACAAAGACACTAGGGGGTGCGGCTACTGGACCTAGGCTAATTCTACAGCCTGTAAAAAGGAAAATATCCGAATCTGGTGAGGCTTTTATCTGTGTTAACTTTGAATAGGACGTAGACGTGCGTGTTTTATTTTATTTTACTAAGTAACTTGCTTTGTTCTGTCTGTCACTAATTGAACTCACTTACATCCTATTTTTTGTACTTATTAAAATCACTTTTTACTTATTAAGTTTCCTTGAGTACGAGTTAGTGCAAAGGGAGAGCAAACAGGTGTGCATACTTTCTATCTGTGAAATAGAAGGCGAACTGTTTATGAGTTTACCCTGTATAAGCTTTATACAGGGTAAAATGGATTTATTAAGGGTTTGAACCTCCTTGGAGTTGAGCAGCTGGGTGTCAAAGGCAAGAGCGCTTCCAGGGGCCTTACAGTGGTGAGTGGACTTGGTTCGGACCTGGGTCTGTGTTTGCAGCAGATCAGTGGAATCTGACTCAAAACAGACAGGATTCGGGAGTCCCAAGCTGGAAAAGGCCTGGAAGCAGGGGCAGAAGTAGCCTTGGCACACCAGGTGGCAGCACCAAGCAGGTCTCTGTGGCCCCAACCCGTCACAATATGCACAACTGTTTGCCTTCCCCAGGTACCAGCTCGTACTCCAGGAAACTTAATAAGTGTAAAGTGATATTAATAAGTACAGAAAATAGGATTTAAGTGATTTCAAGTAGTGACAGACAGAACAAAGTGAATTACTCAATAAAATAAAATAGAACACGCAGTTCTAGGTCTAATCAAACTTCACACAGATATAAAAACCTCACTAGGTCCAGGAAACAGGCTCTCTTCCACTTAGCCTGGCTCCAGCAATCACTCACCCCCCTAATGTCTTCCCCTTGGGAAGCCCACTCCCGGCAGAGGGATTCCTTCTCCCACAGGGATCTGTCCCTGTAGCCTTCCCCAAGGGGGTTTGCAGCGCTGTGGCCAGCAAGTTCCCTTAGCTTCTCCCCGCCCTAAGGGTCTGTCACGGAGTGTGGGGGAGTCCGTCCCTGCACCCCTCTTCCCCGGATTTACTGGGAGTCTCAGCCAGCCAGTAGAACAGAAGGTTTATTACAGATGCCAGGAACACCGTCCAACCAGAGCTTGTCAGTACATCGAGTACAAGAACCCTCAGTCGGGTTCTTCCGGGGGGCAGGGAGCTTAGACCCCAGCCTGGGGCTCCCTGCATTTCACCCCACAGCTCCAAACGGGGCAGGGAGGCCAGACCCTGTCTGCCTCTCTCCCCTCTTCTCCGGCCAGCTCCAAATCTGAAACTATCCAGCCCCTCCTCCCCCTTTTTCTGCTTCCCGGGCCAGGAGGTCACCTGATCCCTTTGTTCGAAAACCTTCAGCTTTCACCTTTGCAGGGGAGGGCCCGGGGCCATCGGTTGCTAGGATACAGAGTGTCAGCCATTCTCTGTGTCCAGGCCCCTCTGTAACACTCATGCATCCTTGTTCCACCACCTAGAAACTCAAACACTGCATTGGGGAAACCGAGGCACCCACACAGTACTCAGGGAAAACATTAACAACAGTCCTAGTTCGTCACATCTCTCCCCCCTTCGAGACCGAACTGAGCGGGGTCACTTTAGCCAGTGACCTGGGGAAGTTCGAACCTGGTCACACCAGGCCGTTACAGTTTGACGTGCTCCCTTAGGTCGGGTGGGCTTGATGGCACCCGCAGGCCGCATGTGGGAAGGCTTATGCGGCCCGTGCCCTTTTTCCATCCCAAAACCCCTGGGGTTCAAGCTGAGATCAGGTCTTTTCCCAGCGCTCCAGTCTGGAGGGCTGTAATTTGGGCTCTTTTGGTTAAGAGCCTCCCTCTTGATCTGGTCCCCTTTCTGACCACGTGTCTTTGTCATCATCCACTTGGCATCGGCCCCTTTTTCTGGATGCAGCCACGTCGGGGCGGGGTGGTGAATATACACCGTAAAGCGCCAGCCACGTAGATTCGGCTGCTGCTTCTTAAGGGCCTGCCCCATGGCCAGGCATTTCCTCTCTATGGCCTGACCGTTCTGCCTCCAGGGCAGCAGCTCCTTGCTCAGATACCCGATGGGGTGTCTCCCGCTCTTCGCATAGGCCTGCATCAGCCCCGCGCCCAGCCCTGTGTCTGAGGCTTCGGTGAACACTGTACAGGGCTTTGCCTGGTCTGGGTTTACTTGATCTATTGGGCCCTGGATTAGATCCTTCTTCAGCGCACAGAGAGCCCTCTGGCCCTGCGCGGTCCAGACTGCCTTGTCTGGCTTCCCCTTCTTACCTAGCTTTGTGATGGGGGCAGCTAGGGAGCTAAAGGGGGGTACAAACCTCTGGTAGTACCCCGCCATCCCGCTAAAGGCCTGGACCTGTTTCTTGGCCTGGGGAACAGGCCAATCTCTGATCGCCTCCACCTTGGCCAGCCCTGGGCTGTTGAATGACTGGTTCACCTTTAAAGCCAGCCTGTCCTTGGCCTCTCTCTTCAGCTTCCGAGCTCTTTTTCCAGTTACTTTGAATGGGGGACACCTGATGGGAGGATTGGCTCCCATCTCAGGGAAGAGATCCATCAGAGGGTTTTCCCCATTCTCTTCCCACTTGTCCCTTACCGGTTTTAGGGGTCCCCTTACTTTCCTCCAATACAACAGCTCGACAGGGCAGCACCCTGGGGATTCGTGGGGCACTTCCCTGTGCCACAAGTGGGACAGGTACTTGTCCCAGTCCTGCAGACGCCGATTTATACAAGTCCTCAGCATCAGCCTTACGGTCCCCTGAAATCTCTCCACCAGCCCGTTGGACTGAGGGTGATATGCAGAGGCCCAGGTGGGCCAGACCCCACCTTCCTCCCACACGCCCCGGAGCAGGACTGACATGACCTAAGATCCCTTGTCTGTAAGGGCCTTGCTGGAGACTCCCACTCTATCCATAGCCACCTTCTGAAAAGGTGCCTCTCCGATGGGCAGGGACCTCCAGGCAGGTAACCAGGGTCCAGCAGCTCCTTCCCTCTGCCAGCCAGGTCATTTGCATTTTCACTGACTATTTTCCTCTTAGCCAATTTGTTCCCTGGGTTTAAATTCAACTCCTCGGCCGTTACAGGGCCAGGGCCTGGATCCTGTCCCAAAGATATACAGTCACCCCCCCCCCCCCCACAGCACCTCACAGTCGATATTCTGGAGAACCCCAACCACCAGCCAGCCCGACCCCTCCTGGGTCTGCACAGGGATCTGGGCCATAGGCAGGGTGACTGGTTCCATTCCTGGGACCCTCACCCAGGTCACACAGCCCCTTAGCATCTGGTGGGGGTGCACCACCCTGGGCCTGATCACAGTTCTCTCTGTTCCAGGGTTTCACCACCCCAAGAATGTCTCTCCATTGACCATCACCTTCCGCTCCCACTGGGGGTCCGCAGGGCCTGAGCCCAGGAGAGTCCACGCAGACATACGGGTTGGGGTCAGGGGTAGAAGTCCGTCCACCATCCCACTGTAGCGAGGCGGGCTGGCGCCCACCTCCCCGCAGAGTAAAACACCAGCCCAGTGGCCAGAGTGGGCGGGGCCAGGAGGCTCAGGGCCCGCTCCACCCAGAGACAGGCCGCGACCCGGAAGTAGAATGGCGCGACCCGGAAGTAGAAGGGAGCGACCCGGAAGTATAAAGGCGGGCCTGCGGAGCTCACTAGAAACCCAGCCAGCAGGGAGACCAGACGCAGCCGGCTTACCTCGGGACTGGGAAACCCCTGTGGCCCCAGGTACTCGGCTGGACTGGCCGGGCCCGCCGAGCGGCCCCTCTCCAGAGGAGTGGCCGGGCCCGCCGAGCGGCCCCTCTCCAGAGGCGTGGCCGGGCCCGCCGAGCGGCCCCTCTCCAGAGGAGTGGCCAGACCTGCCAAGCGGCCACTTTCCAGAAGAGCTGCCGGACCTGCCGAGTGACCGCGAGTCGGACGAGGAGCCCATGGGGCTAGAACCCGCCGAGGACACCCCCTGGACTCAGGTACCGCCCGAGGGGGAGTTAGGAAGTGGCCCGGGGACAGCCGACCCCAGTCTGGCTGCACCGGGGCCAGAGCCCATGTCAGTGTGTTGCGGCCAGGATCCCCACTGACCGAGCGGCGGATCCTTTGCCGCTGTTAGGGCCCCGGGCCGGGACGCAGTGGAGTGGGTGGGCCTGCGTCCCCCCTGCCACCCAAGGTGTGGGTGGCAGTCTCCCCCTCTCCCAGGTTCCCCAGAACCAGGACCTGGGTTTGCTCAGCCCCTGCTTGAGGGTCTGAGCCCTGAACTGTTAGCTGCCCCGCCCTGCCCCAGGGCCAGGGCTTATTGACTTACTGTTTGCTCAGCCCCTGCTTGAGGGTCTGAGCCCTGAACTGTTAGCTGCCCCGCCCTGCCCCAGGGCCAGGGCTTATTGACTTACTGTTTGCTCAGCCCCTGCTTGAGGGTCTGAGCCCTGAACTGTTAGCCGCCCCGCCCTGCCCCAGGGCCAGGGCTTATTGACTTACTGTTTGCTCAGCCCCTGCTTGAGGGTCTGAGCCCTGAACTATTAGCTGCCCCGCCCTGCCCCAGGGCCAGGGCTCACTGACTTACTGTTTTCTCAGCCCCTGCTTGAGGGTCTGAGCTCTGGGCTGTTTGTTGCCCGCCCTGACCAGGGGCCAGGGCTTAGCCGCTACCGCACCGGACCCGACCCGAGGAGTTCGGGTCCGAGACTGCCGATTCCCCAAGATAATCGACCGAGCACAGCGAGGCGGGCTGGCGCCCCACCACCCCGCCGTAGACTGAGACCCTTACACGTGGTGGAGAATGTGGGCATCGATCCCCTTAACCCTGTGAGAAGGGACCCGAGGGAGAGCGTGCCTGACCAAAATGGACATGGAGAAGCTTATTAAGTTCTTGGCCGAGAGCCAACAACAGCAGCAGGCTACCCAGCTCCAGCAGCAGCAGCAGCAGGCTGCCGCCCAGCTCCAGCAGCAGCAGCAGCTGGTCCAGCAGCTCAGCACTCAACAACAGCAGCTGCTTGTGGAACTGGGGCACCAGAACCGGGAGCATCAGCAACAATGCCTGCAGCAACTGGCGACGATGCTACCCCGCTCTGCGGAGCCCCAGTCAGCGGGGGCCACCGGGTCACCCAGCGCAGCCCCCCCAGTCCGATTGACCAAGATGGGCCCCACCAACGACCCCGAGGCCTTCCTAGTGACCTTTGAGAGGGTGGCGCTAGTCGCTGGGTGGGCCCCAGACCAATGGGCGACTCTCCTGGCCCCGTATCTGACCGGGACTGCCCAAACGGTGTATCGGGGCCTGTCCGCGGAGGAGGCCCGTGACTACACCCAAGTAAAGGCGGCCATCCTGGATGCCTTGGACATTAGTCCCGAGACCTTTCGCCAGCGGTTCCGGACCCTAGCCTATCCTACGGGAGCCCGACCCCGGGTGGTGGCTCAGGAGCTTCGGGAGGCATGCAAACGATGGCTACAGCCCGAGCGGCGGACCCCAGGGGAACTCCTGGAACAGATCCTTCTAGAGCAGTTCACCCATATACTCCCACCACGAGGGAAGGCGTGGGTCCTCCGTCATCGGCCAGTGACAGTCGCCGCTGCCATCACCTTGATGGAGGATTTCCTCGCGGCCGAGGCCCCCGTGGGGCCAACTACCCGAGCTGCCCCGCCGGTACCGGGGCGCCCCACTCCAGAGAAGAGGGACCCCATCCGGGGCGAACCGCGAAAGTCCTGGCGGGACACCGAGCCCCAACCCCGGATGACCGCAGGCCCGGTCCGACAAGCCCCGATACCTCGGCCCTTACCCCGGGGGGCCAACCGAAGCCTCCCAAAGGACCCGACCAGAACCCCGCCCCGGCCGGGACGACCGGAGCTCGGACCATGTTTCTCCTGCGGGAGGCATGGCCACTTGCAGCGGGACTGCACCGAGATGGACTGCAGCTTTGGCCAGGTCTGTGCAGGAGATGCCCGTGCCCGGCGGCCCCAAGCCGCCAAGATCACAGTGCCAGTGGTTGTCGGGGAGCGCCCAACTCTGGCCCTGATTGATTCAGGCTGTGGCCAGACCTTAGTGCGGCAAAACCTCGGCCTACAGACTGATCCAGGCCTGGGGACGATTCGTCTGCAGTGCATCCACGGGGACGTAAGGCCATACCCCAGCGCCCGAGTCCGGCTAACCGTGGATGGGGTGACACGACTGATGGTGGTCGGTCTGGCTCCTCAGCTAGCCTATCCAGTGATCCTAGGGCGAGACTGGCCGGAGTTCCCTGAAGTCCTCCGGGCGAACACCGAGGAGGGTCCGGCGGCTACCCCAGCCCTGGAAGGAGATCCTCCCGAGGCCCAGTTGGAAGGCGGTGAGGCACCAGACTATACTGGACCAAGGGAGGAACCCGAAGACTCTCCGCGGGACGCCGCGGATGGTCCCCAGCTGCATACGGATTTCTGCCGTGATCAACGGGCGGATCCTGCGCTCAGCCATGCGTATGAGCAGCTGGCAGCCGTCGATGGAGCCATAACTGACCCCCAGCGGGCGACACAGTGGCCCCACTTCGAGCTGCGCCAGGACCGCCTGTACCGGATCGAGCGGGACCGGCATACCGGGGAATCCCGAACCCAACTGCTCGTGCCCCGGTGTCACCGACGAGCGGTGATGAAGCTCGCCCATGATATTCCCGCAGCTGGGCATTTGGGCCACGAAAAGACCCTGGCCCGCATACTGATGCGGTTTTTCTGGCCAGGTATACACCAAGAGGTGAGGAGCTACTGCCAGTCATGTCCAGAGTGCCAGTTGGCTGCCCCGCCGCAGACACCTAAGGCCCCCCTGATCCCTATGCCCCTCGTCGAAACACCGTTCGAACGGGTGGCTATGGACCTGGTGGGGCCCCTTCAAAAAAGTTCGGCCGGGTTCCAGTACATCCTGGTGATGGTGGACTACGCTACCCGGTTCCCAGAGGCAATACCACTCCGGAGCATCACCGCCCGAACCATCGCGGGGGAACTGGTGAAGGTCTTTGCTCGGGTAGGCCTGCCCCGGGAGATCCTCACGGCTCAGGGGACCAACTTTACGTCCCGGCTGCTGCAGCAGGTGTGCGAACTCCTGGGGATTAAACAGTTACGTACGTCGGTCTACCACCCGCAAACGGACGGTTTGGTCGAACGGTTCAACCGCACCCTGAAGGCCATGTTACGGAAGTTCCCCCCAGAAGAGCTACGCCGGTGGGACCAGCTACTCCCACCGCTGCTCTTGGCGGTCCGAGAAGTACCCCAGTCGTCCACCAAGTTTTCCCCGTTTGAGCTGCTATATGGGCGCCGCCCCCGGGGGCTACTGGACCTGATGCGCGAAACCTGGGAGCAAGCCCCGTCTCCGACCCAGGGTCTCTTGAAATATGTCTTCCAGCTCCAGGATCACCTTACGCAAGCCGGGGCTCTAGCTAGGGAGAATCTGAAGGCCGCACAAGAAGCTCAGGCCCAGATGTATAACCGCGGCGCAAGAGTCCGCGACTTCCAACCCGGCGATCGGGTTCTGCTCCTCTTGCCCTCCAGCGAATCAAAATTACTGGCCCGGTGGCAAGGGCCGTATGAGGTAGCCCGGAAGGTTGGGCCCGTCACCTACGAGATCCACCAGCCCGACCGGCGCCGGAGGACGCAGCGGTATCATGTTAACCTCCTAAAACCGTGGCGGGAGCGGGAGGGACTCTTTATCAACCCTTCCCCGCCGGAGCCCGAACTGGGCCCCTGGGCCACCCTTCCGGAGGACCCCGTAAGCCCTCAGCTCGGGGAGACCCTGACAGAGGAACAGCTCAAGCAGACCCAGTGCCTCCTCCGGGCGTTCCCGCGAACCTTTACGGTCCAGCCCGGATACACGACCCTCGTCCAGCACACCATCCAGACGGAACCGGGGGTGGTGATCAGAGAGGCGACCCGGCCAGTGCCTTATCACATGCGGCAAATTATTGAGGAGGAAGTGCAGGCCATGCTGGACCTGGGGGTTATCGAGCCCTCGCAGAGCGAATGGCGCAGCCCCGTAGTGCTGGTCCCCAAACCTGATGGCACGCGGCGGTTTTGCATCGACTTTCGACGCGTCAACGCCGTCTCCAAGTTTGATGCGTACCCGATGCCCCGGGTGGACGAGTTGCTGGGCCGGTTAGGAGAGGCCCGGTTCATCACTACCCTCGACCTGAGCAAAGGGTATTGGCAGATTCCCCTCGACCCCGCCTCCAGGGAGAAGACCGCCTTTGCCACACCGACCGGCCTCTACCAGTTCACTCGGATGCCCTTCGGCCTCCATGGGGCCCCTGCAACGTTCCAAAGACTAATGGACCGCCTCCTCCAACCCCATCGAGATTACGCCGCGGCTTATCTTGACGACGTGGTGGTGTACAGTAGCCAGTGGGAGGACCACCTGGAGCGGGTAGCGGCGGTTTTGAGGTCCCTCCGGGCCGCCGGGTTGACGGCCAATCCCAAGAAGTGCCGCCTTGGATGGCAGGAAACCACCTATCTGGGGTACACCATCGGGAGAGGACAAGTGAGACCCCTGGTGGGAAAGGTCCAGGCCTTGACGGCCTGCCCGGCCCCCACGACAAAGCGACAAGTGCGTCAGTTTTTGGGACTTGCCGGATACTATCGACGGTTCATCCCTCAGTTCGCCTCTATCGCAACCCCTTTGACGGGACTCTTGACGAAGGACAGCCCCCGCCGGATAGTGTGGACCTCGGAGTGTGAGGACGCTTTCCAGGAGCTCAAAGCCAGTCTCTGTCGGGAGCCCGTTCTCTATAGTCCGGACTTTCATCGCGAGTTCATTCTCCAGACGGACGCCTCAGAGGTGGGACTGGGGGCTGTCCTGTCCCAGGAAGTGGATGGAGAAGAACATCCCATCCTCTACCTAAGTCGGAAATTGTTTCCCCGTGAACGGAACTACGCAGTAATCGAAAAAGAGGCCCTGGCGGTGAAATGGGCCTGTGATGCATTGCGTTACTACCTCCTCGGAGCCCCGTTCCTGCTAGTCACCGATCATGCCACCCTTCAGTGGCTGGCCAAGATGAAGAATAACAACATGACGCTGACACGCTGGTACCTGACGCTGCTGCCCTATGCTTTTACTGTCCGCCATAGGGCAGGTAAGGACCATGTCAACGCCGACTTCTTCTCCCGCTTGGGGGATTTGGACTGGTCTGGCCCCGATGAACAGGAACCAGCCTTGAGGAGGGGGGTGTGTAGCGAGGCGGGCTGGCGCCCCACCTCCCCGCAGAGTGAAACACCAGCCCAGTGGCCAGAGTGGGCGGGGCCAGGAGGCTCAGGGCCCGCTCCACCCAGAGACGGGCCGCGACCCGGAAGTAGAATGGCGCGACCCGGAAGTAGAAGGGAGCGACCCGGAAGTATAAAGGCGGGCCTGCGGAGCTCACTAGAAACCCAGCCAGCAGGGAGACCAGACGCAGCCGGCTTACCTCGGGACTGGGAAACCCCTGTGGCCCCAGGTACTCGCCTGGACTGGCCGGGCCCGCCGAGCGGCCCCTCTCCAGAGGAGTGGCCGGGCCCGCCGAGCGGCCCCTCTCCAGAGGAGTGGCCGGGCCCGCCGAGCGGCCCCTCTCCAGAGGAGTGGCCGGGCCCGCCGAGCGGCCACTTTCCAGAAGAGCTGCCGGACCTGCCGAGTGACCGCGAGTCGGACGAGGAGCCCATGGGGCTAGAACCCGCCGAGGACACCCCCTGGACTCAGGTACCGCCCGAGGGGGAGTTAGGAAGTGGCCCGGGGACAGCCGACCCCAGTCTGGCTGCACCGGGGCCAGAGCCCATGTCAGTGTGTTGCGGCCAGGATCCCCACTGACCGAGCGGCGGATCCTTTGCCGCTGTTAGGGCCCCGGGCCGGGACGCAGTGGAGTGGGTGGGCCTGCGTCCCCCCTGCCACCCAAGGTGTGGGTGGCAGTCTCCCCCTCTCCCAGGTTCCCCAGAACCAGGACCTGGGTTTGCTCAGCCCCTGCTTGAGGGTCTGAGCCCTGAACTGTTAGCTGCCCCGCCCCGCCCTGCCCCAGGGCCAGGGCTTATTGACTTACTGTTTGCTCAGCCCCTGCTTGAGGGTCTGAGCTCTGGGCTGTTTGTTGCCCGCCCTGACCAGGGGCCAGGGCTTAGCCGCTACCGCACCGGACCCGACCCGAGGAGTTCGGGTCCGAGACTGCCGATTCCCCAAGATAATCGACCGAGCACAGCGAGGCGGGCTGGTGCCCCACCACCCCGCCGTAGACTGAGACCCTTACACCCACCCATCTGGCTGATGGAGTTTATGGCCTTGGGACCCAGCAAGGGAGCTAGATCCCGGGGCTTTTCCGCAGAGTCTCCCTGGTTCCAATCACCAGCCTGCTCCAAGGCAGTGAGGTGGGCCTTCACATTCCCACCCTCCTTAACCAGGGGCAGCAATTTAGGATTGAGGTTCCCTGCGGAACTGGCACCCCGGGGTCTATTCCCACTCACCACTGGGAAGTCCCCTATGCCTCTCCGTTCCACCACCGCCAGTTCACGCTGCTGCTGCTGCTTCTCCTGTAGCCCTTTTTCGGGCTCTTGCTGTCTCTCACTGTCCTCTTGCTCTCTTGGACTCAGCTCCAGTTCCATTCGTCTCTGATCCCCTGCTGGGGAACCCGATCGTGAAGACCCCCATCTGGTTGGGGACCAGACTCTTGGGGATACCTGGCTACCGCTCCAGCTGCTCCCAGATTCTGCGGTAGCCCCATCGGGGTCAGGAATCTGCTCCTTAAAATGGTCATCCTTCTCCAGCTGCACAATTAGCTCAGCTTTAGTGAGCTTTCCAATGTGTATCCCTCTCCTTTTGCACAGGGTTACAATGCTTCTTTTAAGGAGAAGGCAATAGGCCATCACTTTACTGCTCCCACGTTGCTGTGGGTTCGCAGGCCTGTGTGCTCTTAGCTCCCCACGGTTTCCAGGAAGAACCCAAGTGTGCCAACCCTTCTCCAGGTCACCGCCTCTTTGCCAGGGTTGAGCTGCAGCTCCTCCGCCCCTGGGTCTGCTCACGGCACCCCCAGGGGAACCCTGTCACTGCAAAGTTCCTTCTCTCTCCCAGGGCCAAGCCGCAGGCTCCTCCGCCCCTGGGACTGCTCACTGCATCCCCCAGGGGGACCCCCTCATTGCACAGTCCTTCTCGCTGGTCACACACTCCCAGGGGTTAAGCGTAGCTCCTCCGCTCCCTGAAACCGCCCCTCTGTGAGCCTTCAGTACGCCTGGTCCTTGTTAGCCACCCTTCGTTTTACTGCTCCCCAGTTACTTACTGCAGGAGGTGCCGTTCACGGGGTGCAGAACATCCCACCTCTGCCACCAGTTGTCACGGAGTGTGGGGGAGTCCGGCCCTGCACCCCTCTTCCCTGGATTTACTGGGAGTCTCAGCCAGCCAGTAGAACAGAAGGTTTATTACAGATGCCAGGAACACCGTCCAACCAGAGCTTGTCAGTACATCCAAGGCCCCTCAGTCGGGTTCTTCCGGGGGGAGGGAGCTTAGACCCCAGCCTGGGGTGTAGAGAGAAATCTCTGTATTAAGTATCTCTATGAATCTTTATGATGTTGTATTGTGTGTTGCATTGTGTTACTTTGTATTTCATATGACTTGGCATTGTGCCTCTCTATTTTCATACAACTTTGTATTAGATCCCCATTTTGTATTAGATCCCTATTTGATATGGGAACTTTGTATTACATCCCTATATAGAAAACTTTGTATTAGATATGTTCTAGCCCCTAAGGACAGTATAGTTAAAGTAGAAGAAACATGTTTCTGTTTGCTAGTAGGATAAGATCTTCCCCCCACTCTGTAATCAATTGCCCCATTGACTGAATGAGGTGTGAATGAGTGAGGCTTGGAAGACACCCACCTCCAGACACTGCAACAGTTGGAGAGGGGATGGGAGCCAGATCAAAGAACAATCAAGTGGCAAAGAAGAGCAGACATACTGACGGCCCTGGGGATTAGAAGCAAGCACCTTCTTTAGGTAACACCCTCTTTGAGCAGCCTGGGGACAACACCCAGAGAAAAGCAGCACAAAGACCAAGGGACACAGACCAACGGACACAGACCCAGAGTTTGAATCTGGAATGAATTTGCATAAGAGGGAAGCTGCTATAAAAGTGAGGTGTCTTGCAGAAGGACCCCGGCTCTTGTCTTGTCACCATCGGAGCATCGATCCGGATCGGCAGAAGCCCGGCTCCACCCCTCCCCCATCTAACTCACCTGGCCAGTGCAGTTAAGGGGAGCAACCAGTTGGTAACAACAGCAAGACGGAGTGTGTTTGTGTCTGTGTGTGTGTGAGTGCATGAGTGTGATATATATATCATATGCATATGCTAGAGTATTGATTGATACCTGTATTACTAATAAATGTGGCGTTTTGCCTTAATCCCCTTGAAAAGATCCTGCATAGTACTTTGAGTACAACATTTTGGTGGAGAATTGCGAAAGGGGGAAGGTACCACGAGCATTTATTGAGTAATAAAACAAACTTTGATATTGAGTATTGAAAAGTATTGAGAAGTGATCGATCATTAAGGTGTGCACACCCCCGGTGGTAGAAGGCCGGGTAAAGAGAGGAGGAGAAGTAGCTTTCTCGCTCCCCCAGTCGTAGAGTGCTGGCAGTAAAAAGAAGGGAGGAGAATTAAATTTCTTGCTCCAGGTAAAGAGGATAAGCATTGCTGGTTTAGTCCCAATAGGAGGTTGGGTATACTAGAAAATGTTTAGACGTAAGCAGTCGTTTAAGAAGGCTCCCAGAGAGGAGATTGAGAAATTGGGGTTTGTAAGAGATGTTACCCCTTTCGAACAAATTTTGCAAAAATTTGGACACAGCCCTTGGTCTGATCAAGTGTTAGCTGATGTCCACACGATTTCAGATCTTGAAGACAAATTGGCAAGCTATTTATGTATCTATAAACCCTCAACTCAAATAAAAAAAGAAGCAGCTGCAGTTTGGCTTCTGTGGAAAACCTGTAATGAGGTATTCCTTCGATTGACTGAATGTACAAATGAAAAGGAGAAACTGCACCAAGATTTACAAGCCTCTGCTGCAGAAGCAGAGAAATGGAAATGTTTGTCCATTAGCAGCCAAACCCAGCTAGACTCCCTTAAGGATGGGTACAGAGAGTTAAAGCAACACTCTCAAATCTTTCAGGAGCATGCAAAAGAGAAGGAGAGAATTGAAAAAGAAAATCAGGTATTACAGGGAATGGTCAAAAAGTTCACTTTAGACCAGGGGAGAGCCCCCGCTGACCATACCCACTGTAAATCACTTGTCAAACAGCTGGAACAAAAATTGGGATTTGCAAATAGACAAATTGCAGCAGTAACTTCAGGAGAAGGGATATTTGGGACCCCAGATGGGGCAGACTTTCTAGACCCCTCTGGAGATTGGGAAGGGGATATTTGGGTAGATTCCTCCTCCCAGAGCAGGAATGCCATTTCAACAGTAACAAAGAGAACAGTCACCACCACGAGGGACGGTGGTGGGAGTGAAACTGTAACAACGGTGCCTGTTTCTGCCTCTGATCTCCAGGCCATGGCAAAGTGGCTGGGGATTTTAAAACGGGGAAATGTTTCTAGATGGAATGTGAATGCCCTTTTACTGGGAGAGAGGGAGGATTTAAACTCACAAGAACTGCACCACTTAATGAGCATTTGTGCAACCCCAGATATGCAGGGATTTATAGACAGGTTCAGGATTGATGGGAATATCTGGCATGATCCGGATCCCCCAGAACCGGACCCCCCAGATCCGGACCCCAGACACTGTGTTGCAGCAGTCCGGAGGATGGTCTGAAACTATGGGCCTGGACCCACAGGGGGTGGTGCAGCCCCAAGTACAGGACACACTGTGGCAGAGACCAAGCAGGGTCTGCTGCTGTGGGAGCACGGTGCTAATTTGTTTGTAAGCTTCTATCTTTCAGCCTCCAAACTGGAACATCAGGAGAGCTGGGACCAGCTGAAGAGATCTAGAAATACCATGGTTATAGTGTCATGACAAAGTCTGTGTTCAGTGTTCAGTGTTCAGTGTTCAGTGTTCAGTGTTCAGTGTTCAGTGTTCAGTGTTCAGTGTTCAGTGTTCAGTGTTCAGTGTTCAGTGTTCAGTGTTCAGTGTTCAGTGTTCAGTGTTCAGTGTTCAGTGTTCAGTGTTCAGTGTTCAGTGTTCAGTGTTCAGTGTTCAGTGTTCAGTGTCTAGTGTCTGTCTGTGGTGCGTGTCCTGTGCTAGCATTGTGCCCAGAGAGAGAGGGGATACTACACTAGATAGGCTAAATGCCTTTTCCTCTCTCGACTTCCCTCATCTCCAACCAAGTTCAAAAGACTTTGGTCTTATTTGTTCTGTGCTTAAGGAGGTCCCAACCTCAGTGACTTTTACTGTTTGATGGCTATTGCAGCATCAAACTTGGGCCTCATTTTGTTTATCAATGTATCCAATTACTGTAATGGTGATGGTTTGATTGTATCCCCAATTATTATGATTATGATTGTTGGCATTTGTATTTGTTATATCTAGTGTCTAGTCAATTGTAATGGTTTTAGTTATATTCACCTGGTTATGATTGTTTGGTTTGTTTGCAACAGGTCACCTGTGCCCTACAAGGAACAAGGGGCAGCAGTGATCTGTATGCTCTGCATGTGCTGCTGGATAAAACAGATCTATTCCAAACTGAAACCACATTCTGAAATCATGACCCAATATATAGCTTTAAAACAGAGATTTTAAATGGTGACCACTCAAGAATTGTTCTTGAGAGGTCAAAAGGGGGACAATGTAGAGAGAAATCTCTGTATTAAGTATCTCTATGAATCTTTATGATGTTGTATTGTGTGTTGCATTGTGTTACTTTGTATTTCATATGACTTGGCATTGTGCCTCTCTATTTTCATACAACTTTGTATTAGATCCCCATTTTGTATTAGATCCCTATTTGATATGGGAACTTTGTATTACATCCCTATATAGAAAACTTTGTATTAGATATGTTCTAGCCCCTAAGGACAGTATAGTTAAAGTAGAAGAAACATGTTTCTGTTTGCTAGTAGGATAAGATCTTCCCCCCACTCTGTAATCAATTGCCCCATTGACTGAATGAGGTGTGAATGAGTGAGGCTTGGAAGACACCCATCTCCAGACACTGCAACAGTTGGAGAGGGGATGGGAGCCAGATCAAAGAACAATCAAGTGGCAAAGAAGAGCAGACATACTGACGGCCCTGGGGATTAGAAGCAAGCACCTTCTTTAGGTAACACCCTCTTTGAGCAGCCTGGGGACAACACCCAGCGAAAAGCAGCACAAAGACCAAGGGACACAGACCAACGGACACAGACCCAGAGTTTGAATCTGGAATGAATTTGCATAAGAGGGAAGCTGCTATAAAAGTGAGGTGTCTTGCAGAAGGACCCCGGCTCTTGTCTTGTCACCATCGGAGCATCGATCCGGATCGGCAGAAGCCCGGCTCCACCCCTCCCCCATCTAACTCACCTGGCCAGTGCAGTTAAGGGGAGCAACCAGTTGGTAACAACAGCAAGACGGAGTGTGTTTGTGTCTGTGTGTGTGTGAGTGCATGAGTGTGATATATATATCATATGCATATGCTAGAGTATTGATTGATATCCGTATTACTAATAAATGTGGCGTTTTGCCTTAATCCCCTTGAAAAGATCCTGCATAGTACTTTGAGTACAACAGGGGCTCCCTACATTTCACCCCACAGCTCCAAACGGGGCAGGGAGGCCAGACCCTGTCTGCCTCTCTCCCCTCTTCTCCGGCCAGCTCCAAAACTGAAACTATCCAGCCCCTCCTCCCCCTTTGTCTGCTTCCCGGGCCAGGAGATCACCTGATCCCTTTGTTCGAACACTTTCAGCTCTCAGCTTTGCAGGGGAGGGCCCGGGGCCATCGGTTGCTAGGATACAGAGTGTCAGCCATTCTCTGTGTCCAGGCCCCTCTGTAACACTCATGCATCCTTGTTCCACTGTGACGGGTTGGGACCACAGAGACCTGCTTGGTGCTGCCACCCGGTGTGCCAAGGCTGCTTCTGCCCCTGCTTCCAGGCCTTTTCCAGCTTGGGACTCCCGAATCCTGTCTGTTTTGAGTCAGATTCCACTGATCTGCTGCAAACACAGACCCAGGTCCGAACCAAGTCCACTCACCACTGTAAGGCCCCTGGAAGCGCTCTGGCCTTTGACACCCAGCTGCTCAACTCCAAGGAGGCTCAAACCCTTAATAAATCCGTTTTACCCTGTATAAAGCTTATACAGGGTAAACTCATAAATAGTTCGCTTTCTATTTCAAAGATAGAAAGATATGCACCACTGATCGCTTTCCCAAGGCACTAACTCGTACTCAAGGAAACTTAATAAGTAAAAAGTGATTTTAATAACTACAGAAAATAGGATTTAACTGAGTTCAATTAGTGACAGACAGAACAAAGCAAGTTACTTAGTAAATAAAATAAAACACGCACGTCTATGTCTATTCAAAGTTAACACAGATAAAAGCCTCACCAGATTCGGATATTTTCCTTCTTACAGGCTGTAGAATTCGCATGGGTCCAGCTGAGCCCAGCAGACTCTCACACCCCCTAGTGTCTTTGTCCTTTGTTCAGTTCCCCTCAGGAATGTCCTTGTGGGGGTGGAGAGCCTCTCCCTTTAGCCAGCTGAAGACAAAGTGGAAGGGTCTTGCAAGGGCTTTTATAGCCTTTCTTCCTCTCCCTGCGTAGGATCCAGTTGCCCTGGAGTTTTGGGATCACATGGGCAAGTCACCTGCCCATGAGCCCTAACCAGACTAACCAGTTGCATTCCAGACCCAGCCCCAATGTGGATTGGGGTCTGCAACGTCGTTTGTCTGTCAAGTGCTCGCATTTAACAGGCATTCTTTGCTCCAAAGATGATCCCATGCACTTACAAAGGCGATGTGCAAAACCAGCAAATATAAAACCAATCTTCATAACTACAACTACAACAATGATGCATGCATACAAACAGGAGGAGTAAATTCAGTAGGTCATAACTTTCACAGAGATATGTTACATGGCACATGTAGCATAAAACATATTTTAGTTACATATATACATTTATAAGCATCTCCCCATAAAGATTTATGGGGAACACCGTCACACCCTCCTCCTGAACTTACTGCCAGAGACTTGGACACTGTCCATGGCGGAGGCAATACACATAAAGCCCCTGTTTGTCTTTGGTCACACCCCTTTTCAGTACGGGCACACCACATGGTGTCATTCGTAATGGTTTTAGCAAAATGCGAGGTTCCTGGTCCCCGGGCGCCTGTAAATGGGTTGGGGTGTAGTATTGCTAACAGGATACAGATAGCAATACCTGTTAAGGCGTAGGAACCTCGGCATTTAGCTCTCAGTGCCATGAGGCGGCGTGCCTCAGTTTCCCCTTTCACACAGCAGCCTGGGCCTGTTGTGCTTTTGCTGTTGTGCCAAGCTTCCAGCCGGTTACCCGATATAGGCCGACAGGTAACATGTTTGTACGACCGTGAGGTCACCATCCCAAGCATGTACAACAGTTTTTCCCACCAATCAGGTATGTTCCCCATCTTGAAAGCGTTGACCCTCAGTGTTAACTCCTTTGTTATAACCCACAGATGAAGTAGGGAAAGACACAGGATTACCCACCCATCGGTGTATCCTGGTAGGCACTCTGATTCAGATTCTTCTGCCTCTTTGGAGCAGGCTCCTGAATCAGGCATGGGTTTGAGGTTCTGGCAAGGAAAGGGTGTACTGCAACCCGGCCTGCCCTCGGCCCCTCCCTCTGGAATTTCTCTGGGCTGGTTCCCATCCCCTTGTGTGGCTTCACCCATGCAGAGACTCGCTCCCTTCTGCTTTGAAGAGAGAAGTTTACCTCCTACCCGTGTAGCAAGAACAACCTCTTTCTTGGACATGCCAGTATCTGTTCCCAACAGGTCAGCTGGACGGACTCCCCCCTCCAGGGGGTCTGACCCCCAGCTTTCCCTTCTAACCTGATCCACAGGAGAGGGGTCTGGCATCTGAAATGCAGACTTCCCACCCTCCTCCTGGGCAAGATCCTCCTGACAAAAGGTTGGCGGGCTCTCCGGCCCCCCCTCACCTTCCCTCCCTGGGCCTCTATCTGGGCCAGACACTCCCGTGTCCCCCCGAAGAGAAGGTGACCCTGGTCCAGCTGTGGGATCCCAGCTGCAAGCTAAGATAGACCCTTCAGTGGCCCGCAAAATTCCCCCCTTGCTATGAGGTAGAACATTCCCCTCCCCCGGGGAGATGATTACAGGACAGGAACTGGCCACAGCCACCCCTGCCGCCACAGCTGCAGTCCCTGTGACTTCGCCCCCCCCTCTGGGGTTTTCAGCACTAGGTTCCTGCTTGCTGCCACCCAGCCCTGGGACAGATTCTGCCACAGCAAAGAAATCATTTCCCAGTAGAAACGGTGCAAAATTGTGTGACACTGTTGCCACAGTTAGCGTAGCCTGCAAGTTTTCCGTTTGCATGTGTACTTTAGCCAAAGGTGCAATGACTTTGTAGCCACCCACCAGCTCCAATTCTGCCACTTTACCTGGCAACCAATCCTTCTCTTGGATCAGGTCCCTCCTGACTATAGAAATTTCAGCACCTGTATCTCTCAACCCAGTGATTAACTTCCCATTCAGTCTAACAGCATGCACATGCTCACTGCTTGGTGGGGTAGAAGTCAACTTCAGGAACCCTGTGTGGAAAGAGGCAGCAGCTTCATGGGCCACTTAATGCCTGTTTTCACTCAGCAGGGGACACTTATCTCTCAGGTGCTCGGTGGACTTACATTGATAGCACCTCCTGGGCTCCTCTGATTGTACAGGGAATTTGGGACGAGTACTAGGGGAATGGGGAGGTGAGCGCCCAGCCTCCTTTTTCCCAGGGGTAACACGGTGACTCTGTTTTCCTTCGACCCTGTACCCCTCGGCCAGTGGTTTATGCTTAATTGCAGCTTGCGCCTGCTCATAAGAGTCTGCAAACCCAGCTAATTCACCCACGGCTTTTACCTGTTTGTCCCACAAGTACTGTTTTACATCATCACTGCACGTATTCAGGAATTGTTCCTGAGCAACCAAATCACACATTCCCTCAAAGCTTGTGATGCCTTTTCCCCTCACCCACTTATCAACCAGAACTGTCATTTCATTTGCATAAGCCACGTAACTTAACCCATCTCCCCTCTTAAGACTCCTGAATTGAACCCTGTAGGTTTCAGGTGTAACCTGAAACGGTTTCAAAACCAGTTCCTTAAATTTATCATAATTGGAGGCATCCCCAATGGGCATCTTATTGAATATGTCCAGAGCTCTGCCAGTCAATTTGGCTATCAAGGTGGTCATTTTTTGATCTTCAGGGATCGCATGGAGGGAGCACAATCTCTCAAAGGTGATAAAATATTCGGCTATATCCTTGGATTCATCATACTGGGGGCATAGACGCTCCCATTTGGGGATTTTGGGGAAGCGGATCTGGCCGCTGAAGGGTTTCGACTCTTCAACTCTGCAACAGCCAGTTCATGCTTCTGGGCCTCCATAGCTCTCTTGTGGGCCACCTCCTCCCTGACTCTTTCTGCTTGCATTGCTCTCTTGTGGTCCAGCTCCTCTGCTTCCATAGCTCTCTTGTGGGCCACCTCCTCCCGGATTCTTTCTGCTTCCATAGCTCTCTTGTGGGCCGCCTCCTCCCGGATTCTTTCTGCTTCCATAGCTCTCTTGTGGGCTTCTGTCTCTGCACTAATTTCCAGCGTACGTAATTCTATTCATCTCCGATGTTCGTTTTCTTTCTCTGTTATTTCGAGTCCGGCAAGATCCAATTTTACCGTGGCCTCGCTTACAGACATCTTATTGCTGTCTAGTGCTGGGCCACGCCCCTCTGCAGTTCACTGAAACTGGACTGCACTCAGATCAGGAGCTCTTCAGTTAAGAGACTTTCCCAGCTTCCCCGATCTTCACTCTTACTTATTTGATTTCCTTTTCTGTCCCTACTTCCCTTACCCGAAATAAGCAAACAGAAAATAACAAACCAGTAACCACTTTGTCTGTTTTCCAGCCACCACACATAAAACTCACTTAAAATCACTACCAGTACGTCAAAGCAATCAGCTGTGCACAGATCCTGCTCGACTACGCCACTGTGACAGGTTGGGACCACAGAGACCTGCTTGGTGCTGCCATCCGGTGTGCCAAGGCTGCTTCTGCCCCTGCTTCCAGGCCTTTTCCAGCTTGGGACTCCCGAATCCTGTCTGTTTTGAGTCAGATTCCACTGATCTGCTGCAAACACAGACCCAGGTCCGAACCAAGTCCACTCACCACTGTATGGCCCCTGGAAGCGCTCTGGCCTTTGACACCCAGCTGCTCAACTCCAAGGAGGCTCAAACCCTTAATAAATCCGTTTTACCCTGTATAAAGCTTATACAGGGTAAACTCATAAATAGTTCGCTTTCTATTTCAAAGATAGAAAGATATGCACCACTGATCGCTCTCCCAAGGCACTAACTCGTACTCAAGGAAACTTAATAAGTAAAAAGTGATTTTAATAACTACAGAAAATAGGATTTAACTGAGTTCAATTAGTGACAGACAGAACAAAGCAAGTTACTTAGTAAAATAAAATAAAACACGCACGTCTATGTCTATTCAAAGTTAACACAGATAAAAGCCTCACCAGATTCGGATATTTTCCTTCTTACAGGCTGTAGAATTCGCCTGGGTCCAGCTGAGCCCAGCAGACTCTCACACCCCCTAGTGTCTTTGTCCTTTGTTCAGTTCCCCTCAGGAATGTCCTTGTGGGGGTGGAGAGCCTCTCCCTTTAGCCAGCTGAAGACAAAATGGAAGGGTCTTGCAAGGGCTTTTATAGCCTTTCTTCCTCTCCCTGCGTAGGATCCAGTTGCCCTGGAGTTTTGGGATCACATGGGCAAGTCACCTGCCCATGAGCCCTAACCAGACTAACCAGTTGCATTCCAGACCCAGCCCCAGCCCCAATGTGTGTGACCAGCGAGAAGGACTGTGCAATGAGGGGGTCCCCCTGGGGGATGCAGTGAGCAGTCCCAGGGGCGGAGGAGCCTGCGGCTTGGCCCTGGGAGAGAGAAGGAACTTTGCAGTGACAGGGTTCCCCTGGGGGTGCCGTGAGCAGACCCAGGGGCGGAGGAGCTGCAGCTCAACCCTGGCAAAGAGGCAGTGACCTGGAGAAGGGTTGGCACACTTGGGATTCTTCCTGGAAACCGTGGGGAGCTAAGAGCACACAGGCCTGCGAACCCACAGCAACGTGGGAGCAGTAAAGTGATGGCCTATTGCCTTCTCCTTAAAAGAAGCATTGTAACCCTGTGCAAAAGGAGAGGGATACACATTGGAAAGCTCACTAAAGCTGAGCTAATTGTGCAGCTGGAGAAGGATGACCATTTTAAGGAGCAGATTCCTGACCCCGATGGGGCTACCGCAGAATCTGGGAGCAGCTGGAGCGGTAGCCAGGTATCCCCAAGAGTCTGGTCCCCAACCAGATGGGGGTCTTCATGAGCGGGTTCCCCAGCAGGGGATCAGAGACGAATGGAAGTGGAGCTGAGTCCAAGAGAGCAAGAGGACAGTGAGAGACAGCAAGAGCCCGAAAAAGGGCTACAGGAGAAGCAGCAGCAGCAGCGTGAACTGGCGGTGGTGGAACAGAATGGCATAGGGGACTTCCCAGTGGTGAGTGGGAATAGACCCCGGGGTGCCAGTTCCACAGGGAACCTCAATCCTAAATTGCTGCCCCTGGTTAAGGAGGGTGGGAATGTGAAGGCCCACCTCACTGCCTTGGAGCAGGCTGGTGATTGGAACCAGGGAGACTCTGCGGAAAAGCCCCGGGATCTAGCTCCCTTGCTGGGTCCCCAGGCCATAAACTCCATCAGCCAGATGGGTGGGATGGTGGACGGACTTCTACACCTGACCCCAACCCGTATGTCTGCGTGGACTCTCCTGGGCTCAGGCCCTGCGGACCCCCAGTGGGAGCGGAAGGTGATGGTCAATGGAGAGACATTCTTCGGGTGGCAAAACCCTGGAACAGAGAGAACTGTGGTCAGGCCCAGGGTGGTGCACCCCCACCAGCTGCTAAGGGGCTGTGTGACCTGGGTGAGGGTCCCAGGAATGGGACCAGTCACCCTGCCTATGGCCCAGATCCCTGTGCAGACCCAGGAGGGGTCGGGCTGGCTGGTGGTTGGGGTTCTCCAGAATATCGGCTCTGAGGTGCTGTTGGGGAAGTGACTGTATATCTTTGGGACAGGATCCAGGCCCTGACCCTGTAACGTCCGAGGAGTTGAATTTAAACCCAGGGAACAAATTGGCTAAGAGGAAAATGGTCAGTGAAAATGCAAATGACCTGGCTGGCAGAGGGAAGGAGCTGCTGGACCCTGGTTACCTGCCTGCCTGTAACCAGACCCCTAGGGTGGGGTGGAACAAAAAGATGCTCCCCACCCCCATGCACAATGGAGAGGTGGCTCAGGCAGTCTCTGATGCAGAGAGCAAATCAGCGAGCTTGCTGCCTGGCCCCACAGGGACAGCCAGGGCAGCGCTGGGCACCGGGGGAGCAGAGACCCCAGCTGAGTGGGGGGACACACAGGCAGGGCAGGACGTCTGCTAACCAGGCTTGCCTGGTCCACAGGTGCTGCCGGGAAGTGATTCCGCGGCAGGGAGGGAGCCACCAGGGACAGGGCTCAGGGGGGGTGGAGACCCCAGGCCCAGCCTGGGAGCTGCAGAAGGAGCCCGCCTTGAAGAAGCTGAGGGAGCTTGCTGGCTACAGCGCTGCAAACCCCCTTGGAGAAGGCTGCAGGGACAGATCCCGGTGGGAGAAGGGATTCCTGTGCCGGGAATGGGCTTCCCAAGGGGAAGTGGAACTGTGGGGAATCAGGAGGCAGCCGGTGGGGCCCCAGAAGTATCATCCCCGGCTATTGTACCTGACCCAGGGTAAGGGAGAAGCTCCCTGGAGGTCCCTGCCCATCGGAGAGGCACCTTTCCAGAAGGTGGCTATGGATAGAGTGGGAGTCCCCAGCAAGGCCCTTACAAACAAGGGATCTGAGGTCATGTCAGTCCTGCTCCGGGGCGTGTGGGAGGAAGGTGGGGTCTGGCCCACCTGGGCCTCTGCATATCACCCTCAGTCCAATGGGCTGGTGGAGAGATTTCAGGGGACCGTAAGGCTGATGCTGAGGACTTGTATAAATCGGCGTCTGCAGGACTGGGACAAGTACCTGCCCCACTTGTGGCACAGGGAAGTGCCCCACGAATCCCCAGGGTGCTGCCCTGTCGAACTGTTGTATTGGAGGAAAGTAAGGGGACCCCTAAAACCGGTAAGGGACAAGTGGGAAGAAAATGGGGAAAACCCTCTGATGGATCTCTTCCCTGAGATGGGAGCCAATCCTCCCATCAGGTGTCCCCCATTCAAAGTAACTGGAAAAAGAGCCCGGAAGCTGAAGAGAGAGGCCAAGGACAGGCTGGCTTTAAAGGTGAACCAGTCATTCAACAGCCCAGGGCTGGCCAAGGTGGAGGCGATCAGAGATTGGCCTGTTCCCCAGACCAAGAAACAGGTCCAGGCCTTTAGGGGGATGGCGGGGTACAACCAGAGGTTTGTACCCCCCTTTAGCTCCCTAGCTGCCCCCATCACAAAGCTAGGTAAGAAGGGGAAGCCAGACAAGGCAGTCTGGACCGCGCAGGGCCAGAGGGCTCTCTGTGCGCTGAAGAAGGATCTAATCCAGGGCCCAATAGATCAAGTAAACCCAGACCAGGCAAAGCCCTGTACAGTGTTCACCGAAGCCTCAGACACAGGGCTGGGCGCGGGGCTGATGCAGGCCTATGCGAAGAGCGGGAGACACCCCATCGGGTATCTGAGCAAGGAGCTGCTGCCCTGGAGGCAGAACGGTCAGGCCATAGAGAGGAAATGCCTGGCCATGGGGCAGGCCCTTAAGAAGCAGCAGCCGAATCTACGTGGCTGGCGCTTTACGGTGTATATTCACCACCCCGCCCCGACGTGGCTGCATCCAGAAAAAGGGGCCGATGCCAAGTGGATGATGACAAAGACACGTGGTCAGAAAGGGGACCAGATCAAGAGGGAGGCTCTTAACCAAAAGAGCCCAAATTACAGCCCTCCAGACTGGAGCGCTGGGAAAAGACCTGATCTCAGCTTGAACCCCAGGGGTTTTGGGATGGAAAAAGGGCACGGGCCGCATAAGCCTTCCCACATGCGGCCTGCGGGTGCCATCAAGCCCACCCGACCTAAGGGAGCACGTCGAACTGTAACGGCCTGGTGTGACCAGGTTCGAACTTCCCCAGGTCACTGGCTAAAGTGACCCCGCTCAGTTCGGTCTCGAAGGGGGGAGAGATGTGACGAACTAGGACTGTTGTTAATGTTTTCCCTGAGTACTGTGTGGGTGCCTCGGTTTCCCCAATGCAGTGCTTGAGTTTCTAGGTGGTGGAACAAGGATGCATGAGTGTTACAGAGGGGCCTGGACACAGAGAATGGCTGACACTCTGTATCCTAGCAACCGATGGCCCCGGGCCCTCCCCTGCAAAGGTGAAAGCTGAAGGTTTTCGAACAAAGGGATCAGGTGACCTCCTGGCCCGGGAAGCAGAGAAAGGGGGAGGAGGGGCTGGATAGTTTCAGATTTGGAGCTGGCCGGAGAAGAGGGGAGAGAGGCAGACAGGGTCTGGCCTCCCTGCCCCGTTTGGAGCTGTGGGGTGAAATGCAGGGAGCCCCAGGCTGGGGTCTAAGCTCCCTGCCCCCTGGAAGAACCCAACTGAGGGGCCCTGGATGTACTGACAAGCTCTGGTTGGACGGTGTTCCTGGCATCTGTAATAAACCTTCTTTTCTACTGGCTGGCTGAGACTCCCAGTAAATCCGGGGAAGAGGGGTGCAGGGCCGGACTCCCCCACACTCCGTGACAGACCCTTAGGGCGGGGAGAAGCTAAGGGAACTTGCTGGCCACAGCGCTGCAAACACCTTTGGGGAAGGCTACAGGGACAGATCCCTGTGTGAGAAGGAATCCCTCTGCCGGGAGTGGGCTTCCCAAGGGGAAGACATTAGGGGGGGGTGAGTGATTGCTGGACCCAGGCTAAGTGGAAGAGAGCCTGTTTACTGGACCTAGTGAGGTTTTTATATCTGTGTGAAGTTGGATTAGACATAGAACTGCATGTTCTATTTTATTTTATTTAGTAATCCACTTTGTTCTGTCTGTCACTACTTGAAATCACTTAAATCCTATTTTCTGTACTTATTAAAATCACTTTACACTTATTAAGTTTCCTGGAGTACGAGCTGGTACCTGGGGAAGGAAAACAGTTGTGCATATCTTTCTACCTTTGAAACATTAACAACAGTCCTAGTGTGTCACACCCTCACCCTCTCCCTCTCCCTCACCCTCACTCTCACCCCCACCCCCACACTCATCCTCACCCCCACACCTCAACCCTCACCCTCACCCCCACCCCTACCCCCACACTCACCATCACCCTCAACCTCACCCTCACACTAACCCCCACCCCCACCCTAACACCAAACCCCACCCTCACTCCCACCCCCACCTTCACCCTCATCCTTACCCCAACCCCCACCACCACCGCAAACCTCACCCCCATCCCCACCCTCACCCTGACCCTCACCCCCACCCTCACTCCCACCCCACTCCCACCCTCACCCTAAGCCCAACCCCCACCCCCACCCCCACCCTCCCGCTCACACTCTCCCTCTCACCACTCCCACCCGCACCCTCACCCTTACACCCACCCGCACCCTCACCCTCACTTCCATCCTCACCCACATCCTTACCACAACCCACACCCCCGACCTCACCCTCTCCCTCACCCTCATCCTCACCCCCAACCTCACCCTCACACTCACTCTAACCCCCACCCTCATCCTCACCGTCACCCCAACCCCCATCCTCACCCACACTTTCACCATCACCCTAACCCTAACCCCGACCCACCCCCACACTTACCCTGACCTTCACCCTCAACCACTACAATCTCATTCCAGGCTATCCTGCTCAAACTGGTTTCTTATAGTTACTCAATTTAGGCAGGGGGACAGAAAAATCCGATGCAAGGAAATTTGTGTAAGATAAACGGATTTTGTGCAAGGTCACAGCAAGGCCAGAAGATTTTATTGCTAAGAGATTAGGGAGCATTTTTATGATAGAGGCCTTGCTAATTTTATGACAGGGGCCTTGCTTAGCTAACAGAAGCAGAAAGAATCAGGGAGGAGGTGGCCCACAAGAGAGCTATGGAGGCCCAGAAGCATGAACTGGCTGTTGCAGAGTTGAAGAGTCGAAACCCTTCAGCGGCCGGCTCCACTTCCCCAAAAATCCCCAAATGGGAGCGTCTATGCCCCCAGTATGATGAATCCAAGGATATAGCCGAATATTTTATCACCTTCGAGAGACTGTGCTCCCTCCATGTGATCCCTGATCAAAAAATGACCACCTTGATAGCCAAATTGACTGGCAGAGCTCTGGACATATTCAATAAGATGCCCATTGGTGATGCCTCCAATTATGGTAAATTTAAGGAACTGGTTTTGAAAGCGTTTCAGGTTACACCTGAAACCTACAGGGTTCAATTCAGGAGTCTTAAGAGGGGAGATGGATTAAGTAATGTGGCTTATGCAAATGAAATGACAGTTCTGGTAGATAAGTGGGTGAGGGGAAAAGACATTACAAGCTTTGAAGGAATGTGTGATTTGGTTGCTGAGGAACAATTCCTGAATATGTGCAGTGATGATGTAAAACAGTACTTGTGGGACAAAAAGGTAAAAGCCGTGGGTGAATTAGCTGGGTTTGCAGACTCTTATGAGCAGGCGCAAGTTGCAATTAAGCATAACCCACTGGCAGAGGGGTACAGGGTTGGGGGAAAACAGAGTCACCGTGTTACCCCTGGGAAAAAGGAGGCTGGGCGCTCACCTCCCCATTCCCCTAGTACTCGTCCCAAATTCCCTGTACAATCAGAGGAGCCCAGGAGGTGCTATCAGTGTAAATCCACCGAGCACCTGAGAGATAAGTGTCCCCTGCTGAGTGAAAACAGGCATCAAGTGGCCCATGAAGCTGCTGCCTCTTTCCACACAGGGTTCCTGAAGTTGACTTCTACCCCACCAAGCAGTGAGCCTGTGCATGCTGTTAAACTGAATGGGAAGTTAATCACTGGGTTGAGAGATACAGGGGCTGAAATTTCTATAGTTAGGAGGGACCTGATCCAAGAGAAGGATTGGTTGCCAGGTAAAGTGGCGGAATAGGAACTGGTGGGTGGCTACAAAGTCATTGCACCTTTGGCTAAAGTACACATGCAAACGGAAAATTTGCCGGCTGAGCTAACGGTGGCAACAGTAACACACAATTTTGCACCGTTTCTACTGAGAAATGATTTCTTTACTGTGGCAGAGTCTGTTCCAGGGTCGGGTGGCAGCAAGCAGGAGCCTTGTGCTGAAAACCCCAGGGTGGGGGTTGAAGTCACAGGGACTGCAGCTGTGGCAGCAGGGATGGCTGTGGCCAGTTCCTGTCCTGTAATCATCTCCCCGGGGGAGGGGAATGGTCTACCTCATAGCAAGGGGGGAATTTTGCATGCCACTGAAGGGTCTGTCTCAGCTTGCAGCTGTGAGCCCACAGCTGGACCAGGGTCACCTTCTCTTCAGGGGGACACGGGAGTCTCTGGCCCAGAGGGAAGCTCAGGGAGGGAAGGTGAGGGGGGCCCAGAGAGCCCGCCCACCTTTTGTCAGGAGGATCTTGCCCAGGAGGAGGGTGAAAAGTCTGCATGTAAGATGCCAGACCCCTATCCTGTGGATCAGGTTACAAGGGAAAGCTGGGGGTCAGACCTCCTGGAAGGGGGAATCCGTCCAGCTGACTGTGGGGAATCAGGAGGCAGCCGGTGGGGCCCCAGAAGTATCATCACCGGCTATTGTACCTGGCCCGGGGTAAGGAAGAAGATCCCTGGAGGTCCCTGCCCATCAGAGAGGAACCTTTCCAGAAGGTGGCTATGGATAAAGTGGGGGACCCAGCAAGGTCCTTACAGACCAGGGATCCAAGGTCATGTCAGCCCTGCTCCGGGGCGTGTGGGAGAAAGGTGGGGTCTGGCCCACCTGGGCCTCTGCATATCACCCTCAGTCCAACCCCCCTGTGACGGGTTGGGGTCACAGAGACCTGCTTGGTGCTGCCACCTGGTGTGCCAAGGCCACTTCTGTGGAGAGAGTTCAGGGGACCGTGAGGCTGATGCTGAGGACTTGTATAAATCAGCATCCACAGGACTGGGACAAGTACCTGCCCCACCGATGGCACAGGGAAGTGCCCCAGGAATCATCAGGAGGCTTCCCTTTCCTGCTGCGGTATGGGAGGAGAGTAAGGGGACCCCTAGAACCGGTAAGGGATGATTGGGAGGAGAAGGGGGAAGACCCCCTGGTGGATCTCTCCCCTGAGATGGGAGCCCATCCTCCCATCAGGTGTCCCCCAGTCAGAGTAACTGGGAAAACAGCCCGGAACCTGAAGAGAGAGGCCAAGGACATGCTGGCTTTAGAGGTGATCCAGTCATTAAGCAGCCCAGGGCTGGCCAAGGTGGAGGCGATCAGAGATTGGCCTGTTCCCCAGACCAAGAAACAGGTCCAGGTCTTTAGCGGGATGGCGGGGTACTACCAGAGGTTTGTACCCCCCTTTAGCTCCCTAGCTGCCCCCATCACTAAGCTATGTATGAAGGGGAAGCCAGACGAGGCGGTCTGGACCGAGCAGTGCCAGAGGACCCTCTGTGCGCTGAAGGAGGCTCTAATCCAGGGGCCGATAAATCGAGTAAACCCAGACAGGGCCAAGCCCTGTAGTGTTCACCGAAGCCTCAGACACAGGGCTGGGCGCGGTGCTAATGCAGGCCTATGCGAAGGGGGGCAGACCCCCCTGTGACGGGTTGGGATCACAGAGACCTGCTTGGTGCTGCCACCTGGTGTGCCAAGGCCACTTCTGTGCCTGCCTCCAGGCCTTTTCCAGCTTGCGACTCCCGAATCCTGTCTGTTTTGAGCCAGATTCCACTGATCTGCTGCAAACACAGACTCCGGTCCGAGCCAAGTCCACTAACCACGGTAAGGCTCCTGGAAGCGCTCTTACCTTTGACAACCAGGTGCCCAGCTCCCTAAGCGGTCTAAACCCTGCATCCCGTTTTACCCTGCATAAGGCTTATACAGGGTAAACTCATAAATAGTACGCCTTCTCTTTCAAAGTACAGAAAATAGGATTTAAGTGATTTCAAGTAGTGACAGACAGAACAAAGTGGATTACTAAATAAAATAAAATAGAACACGCAGTTCTATGTCTAATCAAACTTCACACAGATATAAAAACCTCACTAGGTCCAGGAAACAGGCTCTCTTCCACTTAGCCTGGCTCCAGCAATCACTCACCCCCCATAATGTCTTCCCCTTGGGAAGCCCACTCCCGGCACAGGGATTCCTTCTCCCACAGGGATCTGTCCCTGTAGCCTTCCCCAAGGGGGTTTGCAGCGCTGTGGCCAGCAAGTTCCCTTAGCTTCTCCAAGGCGGGATCCCTCTGCAGCTCACTGGCTGGGCCTGGGGAGGGAGGGAGGGAGCCCTGTCCCTGGTGGTTCCCTCCCTGCCGTGGAATCACTTCCCGGCAGCACCTCTGGACCAGGCAAGCCTGGTTGGCAAGCGTCCTGCCCTGCTTGTGTGTTCCTCTACTCAGCTGGGGTCTCTGCTCCCCCCGTGCTCAGCGCTGCCCTGGCTGTCCCCGTGGGCAAGGCAGCGAGCTCGCTGCTTTGGTAACAGCATCAGAGCCAGCCTCTCCGGTGTGCAGGGAGGTGGGGAGCATCTCTCTGTCCCACCCCGCTCTAGGGGTCTGGTTACAGGCAGGCAGATATCCCGTGCCTGGCAGCTCCTCCCCGCTGCCTGCCAGGTCATTTGCATTTTCACTGACCATTTCCCTCTTAGCCAATTGGTTCCCTGAGTTCAAATTCAAATCCTGGGCCGTTACAGGGTCAGGGCCTGGATCCGGTCCCGAAGATACACAGTCACCCCCCAACAGCACCTCCCAGCTGATATCCTGGAGCACCCCAACCACCAGCCAGCCCGACCCCTCCTGGGTCTGCACAGGGATCTGGGCCATAGGCAGGGCGAACAGGTCCATCCCTGGGACCCTCACTCAGGTCACACAGCCCCTCAGCATCTTGTGGGGGTGCACCACCCGGGGCCTGACCACAGTTCTCTCTCTCTCAGGGTCTCGCCGCCCCAAGAATGTCTCTCCTTTGACCATCACCAGTTCATGCTGCTGCTGCTTCTACTGTAGGTCTCTCTCGGGCTCTCGCTGTCTCTCACAGTCCTCTTGCTCTCTTCGACTCAGCTCAAGTCCCATTCGTCTCTGATCCGCTGCTGGGGAACCCGATCGTGAAGACCCCCATCCGGTTGGGGACCAGACTCTTGGGGATGCCAGTCAACCGTTCCAGCTGCTCCCAGATCCTGCCGGGGCCATCAGTTGCTAGGATACAGTGCGCTGGCCCTTCTCTGTGTCCAGGCCCCTGCCCTAGGGCTCTGTAACAATCATGCACCCTTGTCCCACCACCTAGATACTCAAGCACTGCATAGGGAAACCGAGGCACCCACACAGTACTCAGGGAAAACATTAACAACAGTCCTAGTTCGTCACACACTCACCCTCTCCCTCTCCCTCTCCCTCACCCCCACGCCCACCCTCACCTTCACCCCACCCCCACACTCATCCTTACCACAAAGCACACCCCCACCCTCACCCTCACCCTAACCCCAACCCCCACCCTCACCCCCACCCTCACCCTCACCCTGACCCCTCCGCCAACGCACACTCACCCCTACCCCCAACCCCATCTTTCCCTCACCCTCATCCCCACCCCCAACCTCACCCTCACCCTCACCCCCACCCTCACCCCCACTTTCACCCTCACCCTAACAACCACCCCACCCCCACACTTACCCTCACCATAACCCCAACCCCCACCCTCACCCCCACATTCACCCCCACCCTCACCCTCACCCTGACCCCTCCCCCAACCTCACCCTCACTCCTACCCCCACCCTCACCCTTTCCCTCACCCTCACACTCATCCCCACCCCCAACCTCACCCTCACCCTAACCCCCACCCCACCCCCACACTTACCCTCACCCTAACCCGCACCCCCCTTACCCTCTCCCCCACCCCAACCCCCACCCTCACACTAAACCTCACCCTCATCCTCACCCCACTCCCACCCCCACACTAACCCTCACCCCACCCCCCCACCCCCACACTGACCCTCTCCGTCACCCTCACCCTCACCCTAACCCTAAGCCTAAGCCTAAACATTCACCCTCAACTCCACCCTCACCCTCACCCTCACCCTAACCCACACCCCAACCCACACCCTTACCCTCTCCCCCACCCCAAACCCCACACTAACCCTCATCCCCACCACACCCACACCCTAACCCTCACCCCACCACCACCCCCACCCTCACTCACCCCCACCCCTGCCCCCACCCTCACCCCGATCCTCAACCACACCCTGACCCCTCCCCCAACCCCACACTTACCCTCACCCTCACCCTAACCCTACCACACACCCCACCCAACCCTTACCCTCTCCCCCAACCCAAAACCCACCCTCACCCTCATCGTCACCTCCACCCCCACTCTCACCCTAACCTTAACCCGAAACATCACGCTCATGCTCACCCTCCCTCCAACACCCACCCCCACCCTCACCTTCACCACCATCCCCACCCGCACTCCCAACCTCACCTTCACCCTCACCCTAACCTCCATCCCACACTCTCCCTCACCCCCAGCCCCACACCCAAACCCACCCCCACCCTCACCCCTACCCCCACCCCAACCTGAACCCAACCCTGACCCACACCCCACCCTCACCCTAACCCTACCCCCCACCGCGACTCCCACTCCCACTCCCACCCTCACCCACACCCTCAACCTCACCCTGACCCCTCCCCCAACCTCATCCTCACCCTCACCCCTACCCCCAACTCCACCCCCACCCTCACCCTTTCCCTCACCCTCATCCTCACCCGCACCCTCACCCTCACCCACACTTTCACCCTCACCCTAACCACCACCCCACCCTCACACTTACCCTCACCCTAACCCGCACCCCCCCACCCTTACCCTCTCCCCACCCCAACCCCCACCCTCACCCTCAGCCTCACCCCCACCCCCATTCTCACCCTAACCTTAACCCTAAACCTCACCCTCATGCTCACCCCACTCCCACACCCACCCTCACCCTTTCCCTCACACTCATCCTCACTCCCACCCTCACCCTCAACCACACTTTCACCCTCACCCCAACCCCCCACCCCCACACTGACCCTCTCTGTCAACCTCACCCTCACCCTCACCCTAACCCTAACCCTAAACACTCACCCTCAACTCCACCGTCACCCTCACCCTCATCCACACTTTCACCCTGACACTAACCAACACCCCCAGTGTTACCCTCACCCTCACCCTATCCCTCGCCCCCACCCCAAACCCCACACTCACCCTCATCCCCACTCCACCCACACCCTCACCATCTCCCCACCACCACCACCACCCTCACCCTCACCCTCATCCTTACCCCAACCCCCACCGCCACCCACCCCCCCAACCTCACCCTCACCCCCACCCTCACCCTCATCCTCACACCCACCCCCACCCTCACCCTATCCCCAACCCCCACCCGCACCCTCCCACTCACCACCAACCCCATCCCCACCCCGACCGTAACCCTTACCCTCACCCTAACCCACACCCCCACACTCACCCTCACCCTAACCCACATCTCCACCTTCACCCTCACCCGCTCCGTCACCCCCACATCCACCCTCAACCTCACTCCCACCCCCACCCTCACCCTCATCCTTACCAAAACCCCCACCCCAACCACCACCCTCACCCCCCCCCTCACTCCCACACCCACACCCACCCTCCCCCTCACCCTAACCCCAACCCCACCCTCACCCTCACCCTTCCCCCACCCTCACCCCTCACCCCCACCCCCAACCTCACCCTCACCCTAACCCGCAACCCCACCCTCACCCTCACCATCTGCCTCACCCCCACCACCATCACCACCACCAACCCATCCCAACTGTTAACCCACCCCCATCCCCACCCCATCTGCCACCCTCACCCTCACCCCAACCACAACCTCACCCCCACCCCCACCCTCACCCCCACCCCCAGCCTCACCCTCACCCTCACCCCAACCCCCACCCCTACAAGTCCATAACCCTCACACTCACCATCACTCTCACCCGCACCCCCAGCCATAACCTCACTTTCCCCCTCACCCTAACCCCCACCCCAACCCCACACTTACCTCACCCTAACCCTAACCCACATCCCCACCCCACCCTTACCCTCTCCCCCACCCCAACCCCCACCCTCACCCTCATCCTCACCCCCACCCCCACTCCCACCCTAACCTTAACCCGAAACCTCACCCTCACGCTCACCCTCACTCCAACACCCACCCCACCCTCACATTCACCACCATCCCCACCCCCACTCCCAACCTCACCTTCACACTCACCTCCACCCCCACCCTCTCCCTCACCCCCAGCCCCACACCCAAACCCACCCCGACCCTCACCCTCACCCCAACCCCCACCGCCACCGGAACCCAACCCTGACCCACACCCCACCCTCACCCTAACCCCAAGCCGCACCCCCACCCTCACCCTAACCAAACCCTCCACTGCCACCCCCAACCTCACACTCACCCTCAACTCAACCCCCACCCGCACCCCCAACCCCACCTTAACCCTCTCCCTA
The DNA here is from genome assembly GCA_037349315.1 of Chelydra serpentina. Classification (NCBI taxonomy): domain Eukaryota; kingdom Metazoa; phylum Chordata; order Testudines; family Chelydridae; genus Chelydra; species Chelydra serpentina. The sequence continues at coordinate 113,220 of JBAIAC010000593.1, forward strand.
ACCCTAACCCCCACCCATACCCTCAGCCTCAACCACTCCCTCACCCCCACTCCCACCCCCACCCTCACCCTTACCCCAACCACCACCCCCACGCACACTGCCACACTCACCCTCAAACCCAACCTCACCCTCACTCCCAACCCCATTCCCACCCTCACCCTCACCTAAACCCACACCCCCAGCCCATTGCCGACCCTAACCCTCACCCCACATCCCCACCCCCACCCTCACTCCCACCCCCACCCTCACCCTCATCTTACACCAACTCCCACCCCCACCGCCAACCTCACCCCCACCCCCACCCTCACCCTGACCCTCACCCCCACCAGCCCCTCACTCTCACCCTAACCCTCCCCCTAATTCCCAACCCCAACCTCACCCTACCCTACCCTCACCCTAAACCACACCCCCAAACCCAACCCTACCTTTAACCTCACCCTCACCCTAACCCCCACCCATACCCTCAGCCTCACCCTCTCACCACTCCCACCCCCACCCTCACCCTCACTCCCACCCCCACCCTCACCCTCACTCCCTCCCACAACCTCACCCTCACTTCCACCCTCACCCTCATACTTACCACAACCCATCCCCACCCCATCTGCCACCCTCACCCTCACCCCAACCTCAACCTCACCCCCACCCCCACCCTCACCCCCACCCCCAGCCTCACCCTCACCCTCACCCCAACCCCCACCCCAACAAGACCATAACCCTCACACTCACCATCACTCTCACCCGCACCCCCAGCCATAACCTCACTTTCCCCCTCACCCTAACCCCCACCCAACCCCACACTTACCTCACCCTAACCCTAACCCACATCCACACTCCACCCTTACCCTCTCCCCCACCCCAACCCCCACCCTCACACTCATCCTCACCCCCACCCCCACTCCCACCCTAACCTTAACCCGAAACCTCACCCTCACGCTCACCCTCACTCCAACACCCAGCCCACCCTCACATTCACCACCATCCCCACCCCCACTCCCAACCTCACCTTCACACTCACCTCCACCCCCACCCTCTCCCTCAACCATAGCCCCACACCCAAACCCACCCCGACCCTCACCCTCACCCCAACCCCCACCGCCACCCGAACCCAACCCTGACCCACACCCTCACCCTAACCCCAAGCCGCACCCCCACCCTCACCAAACCCTCCACTGCCACCCCCAACCTCACACTCACCCTCAACTCAACCCCCACCCGCACCCCCAACCCCACCTTAACCCTCTCCCTAACCCCCACCCATACCCTCAGCCTCAACCACTGCCTCACCCCCACCCTCACTACGTCCCCCAACCCCCACCCGTACCCTCCCTCTCACCACCCACCCCATTCCCACCCCAACCGTAACCCTTACCCTCAACTGAAGCCACACCCCAACACTCACCATTACCCTAACCCCCACCCCCACCCCCACCCACACCCTAACCCTCACCCTATCTCCCACCCTCAAGCTCACCCTCACCCTACCCTCACCCTAACCCACACCCCCACCCTCACCCTCACACTCACCCGCACATCCAACCCCACCCTCACCATCTCCCATATCCCAACATCCACACACATGCTCACCCTCACCCCTCCCCCAACTACATCTTCACAATCACCCTCACCCCCACCCCCAGCCTAACCTCACCTTCACCCTCACTCTAGCCCTCACCCTGACCCTCACCTCCACCCCCCAACCTCACCCTCACCCTAAGCCCCACACTCACCCTCACACTCACCCCCTCCCCCACCCTCACCCTAACCCCAACCACCACCCGCACCATCCCGCTCACCACGCACCCCATCCCCACCCCGACCGTAACTCTTACTCTCACCCTAACCCACACCCCCACACTGACCCTCATCCTAACCCCCATCCCCACCCTCACCCTCACTCCCACCCCCACCCTCACTCTCAAACTTACCACAAACCTCACCCCCAACGCCACCCTCACCCCCACCCCCACCATCACCCTCACGCTCACAACCACCCCCACCCTCACTCCCACCCCCACTCCCACCCCCACCCTCACCCTCACCCTAACCCCAAACCCCACCCTCACAGTCACCCTCAGCCCTCCCCCAACCTCATCCTCACCCCTACCCCCACCCCCATGCTCACCCTCTCCCTCACCCTCATCCCCACCACCAACCTCACCCTCACCCCCACCCCCTCCCTCTCCCACACCCCCAACCTCACCCACACTTTCACCCTCACCCTAAGCCGAACCCCACCTCCACACTTACCCTCACCCTCACCCTAACCAACACCCCGCAGCCACCCTGACCCTCAGCTTCACCCCCACCCCCACTCTCACCCCAACCTTAACCGTAAACCTCACCCTCAAGCTCACCATCACCCTAAACCTTACCCTCACCCCAACCCCCCACCCCCACGCTGACCCTCACCGTCACCCTCACCCGAACCCTAACCCTAAACACTCAACCTCACCCCCACCTACACCCTCACCCTCACACTCACCCTCATCCTTACCCCAACCCACACCCCCACCACCACCCTCACCCCAACCCCTACCCTCACAACCACCCCCACCCTCACCCTAAACCTCACCCTAACCCGCACCCTCACCCTCACACTCACCCGCACATCCAACCCCACCCTCACCATCTCCCTCACCCCAACATCCACACACATGCTCACCCTCCCCCCTCCCCCAACTACATCTTCACAATCAAACTCACCCCCACCCCCAGCCCAACCTCACCCTCACCCTCACTCTAGCCCTCACCCTGACCCTCACACTCACCCCCTCCCCCACCCTCACCCTAACCCCAACCACCACCCACACCCTCCCGCTCACCACCCACCCCATCCCCACCCCGACCGTAACCCTTACCCTCACCCTAACCCACACCCCCACACTGACCCTCATCCTAAACCCCATCCCCACCCTCACCCTCACCCTCACTCCCACCTCCACCCTCACTCTCAAACTTACCACAAACCACACCCCCAATGCCACCCTCACACCCATCCCCACCCCCACCCTCACTCCCACACCCCCACCCTCACTCCCACCCCCACCCTCACCCTAACCCCAACCCCCACCCTCACAGTCACCCTCACCCCTCCCCCAACCTCATCCTCACCCTCAACCCTACCCCCACCCCCATGCTCACCCGCTCCCTCACCCTCATCCCCACCACCAACCTCACCCTCACCCTCACCCCCACCCCCTCCCTCACCTACACCCCCACCCTCACCCACACTTTCACCCTCACCCTAATCCGCACCCCACCTCCACACTTACCCTCACCCTCACCCTAACCAACACCCCACAGCCACCCTTACCCTCAGCTTCACCCCCACCCCCACTCTCACCCCAACCTTAACCCTAAACCTCACCCTCACGCTCACCCTCACCCTAAACCTTGCCCTCACCCCAACCCCCCACCCCCACGCTGACCCTCACCGTCACCCTCACCCTAACCCTAACCCTAAACACTCACCCTCACCCCCATCCACACCCTCACCCTCACACTCACCCTCATCCTTACCCCAACCCACACCCCCACCATCTCCCTCACCCCAACCCCTACCCTCACTCCCACCCCCACCCTCATCTGCACTATCTCCCCCAAGCCCCACCCGTACCCTCCCTCTCACCACCCACCCCATTCCCACCCTCAACCTAAGCCACACCCCAACACTCACCATTACCCTAACCCCCACCCACACCCCCACCCTCAACCTAACCCTCACCCTATCTCCCACCCTCAAGCTCACCCTCACCCTACCCTCACCCTAACCCCCACCCCCACCCTCACCCTCACACTCACCCGCACATCCAACCCCACCCTCACCATCTCCCTCACCCCAACATCCACACACATGCTCACCCTCACCCCTCCCCCAACTACATCTTCACAATCACCCTCACCCCCACCCCCAGCCCAACCTCACCCTCACTCTAGCCCTCACCCTGACCCTCACCTCCACCCCCAACCTCACCCTCACCCCCACACTCACCCTCACACTCACCCCCTCCCCCACTCTCACCCTCACCCCAACCCCCACCCCCAAACCCACCTTCAATATCACCCTCACCCAAACCCCCACCCATACACTAATCCTCACCCTCACCCTCACCCCACTCCCACCCCCACCCCCACCCTCACCCTCACCACCACCCCCACCCTCACTCCCACCCCCACCCTCACCCTAACCCGCCCCCCACCCTTACCCTCTCCCCACCCCAGACCCCCCTCACCCTCAGCCTCACCCCCACCCCCATTCTCGCCCTAACCTTAACCCTAAACCTACACTCATGCTCACCCCACTCCCACCCCCACAGTCACCCTCACCCCAACCCCCACCCCCACACTGACCCTCTCTGTCACCCTCTCCCTCACCCTAACCTTAATCCTAACCCCAAACACTCACCCTCAACTCCACCTTCACCCTCACCCTCATCCACACTTTCACCCTGACCCTTACCACCACCCCCAGAGTTACCCTCACCCTTACCCTAACCCACACCCCCACTCCCACCCTTACCCTCTCCCCCACCCCAAAACCCACACTCACCCTCCTCCAAACCGCACCCACACGCTCACCCTCACCCCCACCCCCACATTCACCCTCACCCGCCCCCTCTCCCCCACATCCACCCTCAACCTCACTCCCACCCCCACCCTCACCCTCATCATTACCACAACACCTCCCCCACCCCCACCCCCACCCTCACTCCCACACCCACCCTCACCCTCACCCTAACCCCAACCCCACCCTCACCCTTCCCCCACCCTCACCCCTCACCCCCACCCCCACCCCACCCCAAACCTCACCCTCTCCCTAACCCGCAACCCCACCCTCACCCTCACCCTCTGCCTCACCCCACCCCCACCACCCACCACCACCCCATCCCCACCGTTAAGCCAACACCCATCCCCACCCCCTCTTCCACCCTCACCCTCACGCCACCCTCAATCTCACCCACACCCCCACCCTCACCCCCACCCCCAGCCTCACCCTCACCCCAACCCCCACCCCAACAAGGCCATAACCCTCACACTCACCCTCACCCTCAACGCCACCCCTACCCTCAACCTCACCTTCTCCCTCATCCCCCACCACCCACCCCAACCCCCACACTCACACTCTCCTCAGGTTGAGGGTGAGCGTGAAGGTGAGGGTGGGGTGAAGGTGCCCGTGAGGGTGGGGGTGGGGGTGACGGTGGGGGTGTGTATGGGGGTCGGGGTAAGGGTGATAGTGAGGGTGTTGTTGGGGGTGGGGGCGAGGTTAAGGGGAGAGACTTAAGATGCGGATGGGGGTGAGATTGAGGGTGGGGGTACGGCTGGGAGTGGGGTGATGCTGGGGAGGAGGGGTGAAGCTGTGGATGAGGGTGAGGTAGGGGATGGGTGGGGGCTAGGGTGAATGTTAGGTGAGATTAACGGTGATGCTGGGTGTGGGGTGTGAGGGTGAGGGTGTCGGTGAGGTTGAGGGTGAGGGTTTTGGTGGGGGTTAGGGTTAGGGCGAGGATGAGGGTGGGAGTGGGGGTTAGGATGCGCGTGAGGGTGTGGGGTGGGTGAGGGTAAGGATGAGGGTTGGGGATGAGGTTGACTGTGAAGGTTGGGGTGAGGTTGAGGGAGGCGTGGGGGTTAGATATCTGTACCACAAGCGCAGCGGTACATCTAAATAGCTTTAGGAGGAGGTTTCCATGAGAAATTTGGAACGCGTAGTGAACAGGCTTGGAATACTCATTGTGAGGAATTATCACGAACCGATCTCTACCAAAAGTGCAGCAGTAAATCTATTTTCTTTAGGAGAAAGATTCCCTGAGTAAATTGTCAGTATCTTTTAACGGAATTGAAATGCTCATTGTAAGGAATTTTCACGAATCCATCTGTACCAAAAGCTCACCTGTGCATCGTAATGGCTTGTTGAGGAGGTTTCCGTGAGAAATTTGGCAATAGCAGAGAGTAGGAGTTAAATGCTCATTGCTATGAATTTTTACTAATCCATCCCTGCCGAAAGCTCTGCAGTGCTGCATTATGGCTTTTCGATTAAGATTTCAGTATAAATTTGGCTGTACCAGTGAACCGTATTGAATTGGTCACTGTTCATTCTCACAGACGGATCTGTACGAGGAGCCAACCAGTGCAGCAAAAAGGCTTTTGGAGGAGTAGTCCATGAGAAATTTGGCAGTTGCAGTGAACAGAATTGAAATGCTCATTTTGAGGAGTTTTCATGAACCGATCTGTATAAAAAGCGCAGTAGCACATCCAACTGTGGTTCGAGAGAGAATTCCAGGAGAAATTTGGAACTTGCAGTGAACAGGATTGAATTGTGGAAGCGAGTTATTTTCCGAACCGATCCTTTCCAAAATCGTAGCAGTACATTTAAATACCTTATTGAGGAGGATTCCAGGAGAGATTTGGCAGTAGCTGTGAACAGGATTGAAATGTTAAAAGACAGAAATTGTCAAGAACGGATATATACGAAAAGCCCACAAGTGCATCATAATGGCATGTAGAGGAGGATTCCATGAGAAATTTGGCAGGATTTAAATGCTCACTATTATGAATTTTTACTAATCCATCACTGCCGAAAGACCTGCAGTGCAGTATAATAGCTTTTCTATTAGGATTTCAGTTGAAATTTGGCTGTAGCAGTGAACCGTATTGAATTGTTCATTGTTCAGTCTCACTATCGGATCTGTACGAAAAGCCAACTAGTGCAGCGTAATGGCTATGGGAGGAGGATTCCAGGTGGAATTTGTCTGTATCTGTGAATAGAATTTAAATGCTCATTGTGAGGTATTAACACTAAGCGATGTGTACAAAAGATTGAAAGGATTCGAGGAGAAATTAGGAACTTGCAGTGAACAGGTTTGAATTGATCGTAGTGCGGTATTCTCACGAACGGATCTATCCTAAAAGGCCAGCAGAGCAGCATGATGGCTTGTGGAAGAGGATTACGTGAATAATTTGGAACTCGTTGAACAGTATTGAAATGCTCATTATGCGATATTCTCACGAACGGATTTGTACGAAAAGCGCAGCAGTACATCTAAAGAGCCTTTGAAGGAGGATTCCAGTAGTAATTTCGAACTATCAGTGAACAGGATTTCAATTCTCATTTTAAGTACCTATGACAAACAGATCTGTACCAAATTCCAGCAATGCATCATCATGCTTTTTGGAAAAAGATTCCAGGAGGTATTTGGCAGCAGCAGTGAACAGGATTGAAGTGTTCTTTGTGAGCTGTTCTCCCGAACGGATCTGTACGAAAACCCCAGCAGTTCATCATAATGGCCTTTCGAGGGGTATTCCATGAGAAATTTGGCAGTTGCAGTGAACAGAATTGAAATGCTCATTTGGAGGAATTTTCACGAACCGACGTGTACAAAAAGCACAGAAGCACATCCAACTATCGTTTGAAAGAGGATTCAGGGGGAAATTTGTAACTTGCAGTGAACATGTTTGAATTGATCATAGTAAGGTATTCTCACGAACCGATCTGTTCCAAAATCGTAGCAGTACATTTAAATAGCTTATGGAGGAGGATACCAGGAGAGATTTGGCAGTAGCCGTGAACAGGATTGAAAAGTTAAAAGACAGAAATTCTCACAAACGGATATATACGAAAAGCCCACAAGTGCATCATAATGGCATGTGGAGGAGGATTCCATGAGAAATTTGGCAGGATATAAATGCTCATTATTATGAATTATTAGGGTGGGGTTGGGGTGAGGGTGAGTGTGAGGGTGAGGTTGGGGGTGAGGGTGAGTTTGCGTGTGAGAGTGAGGGAGTTGATGGGGTGCGGTGGGAGTGGGGGTTAGGGTGAGGGTGAGGTTTAGGGTGAAGGTTAGGGTGAAGGTGGGGGTGAGGGTGAGGGTGAGCGTGGGGATGGGTGTGGGGGAGAGGGTAAGGGTGGGGGTTAGGGTGAGGGTGATTATGGGGGTGAGTTTGAGGGTGAGGGTGGGGGTTAGGGTGAGGTTGGGGGTGGGGATGAGGGTGAGGGTGAGGGTGGGGGTAGGGGTGGGGGTGAGGGTTAGGGTGAAGATGAGGTTGGGGGAGGGGTGAGGGGGAGGGTGTGGGTGCGGGTGGATGTTGAGGTTAGGGTGAGCATGAGGGTGGGGGTGCGTGTGGGAGTCAGGGAGAGGGTGAGGGAGAGGGTGGGGTTTGAGGGTGGGAGTTAGGGTGAGGGTTAGGGTGTGGGTGAGGCTGACGGTGAGGTTCAGAGTGGGGGTCTGGGTTATGGTGAGGGTGAGGGTTAGGGTCGCTGTGGGGGTGGGGGTGGGGGTGAGGGTAAGGGTGAGGGTGGGGGTGGGGGTTGGAGTGAGTGTGCAGGTGGGGTTGGGTTTGAGGGTGATGGTGACGGTGGGGGTGGGGCTGAGGGTTGCGGTGGGGGTTGGGGTAAGGATGAGGGTGGGGTGAGGTTGGGCGTGGGGGTGGGGTTGAGGATGAGGCTGAGGGTGGGGCGAGGGCTAGGGTAAGTTTGAGGTTGAGTGTGGGAGTGGGGTGAGGGTGAGCGTGAGGGTGAATGTTTAGGGTTTTGGTTAGGGGTGGTGGTTTATGTGAGGGTGAGGGTGGGGATGGTGTTGGGAGTGAGGGTGAGGTTGGGGTTGCGGGTGAGTGTGGCAGTGGGCGTGGGGGTGGTGGTTGGTGTAAGGGTGAGGGTGAGGGTGGGGGTGGGAGTGGGGGTGAGGGCTGTGGTTGAGGCTGAGGGTATGGGTGGGGGTTAGGGTTAGGGAGAGGGTTAAGGTGGGGTTGGGGTTGCGGGTGGGGGTTGAGTTGAGGGTGAGGGTGAGGTTGGGGGTGGCGGTGGGGGGTAGGGTTAGGGTTAGGGTGGGGGGTACGGCTTGGGGTTAGGGTGAGGGTGGGGTGTGGGTCAGGGTTGGGTTCCGGTGCGGGTGGGGTTTGGGGTGAGGGTGAGGATGGGGGTGGGTTTGGGTGAGGGGCTGGGGGTGAGGGAGAGGGTGGGGGTGGAGGTTAGGGTGAGTGTGAAGGTGGGTGTTGGAGTGAGGGTGAGCGTGAGGGTGAGGTTTCGGGTTAAGATTACGGTGAGAGTGATGGTGTGGGTGAGGATGAGGGTGAGGGTGGGGGTTGGGGTGGTGGAGAGGGTAAGGGTGTGGTGGGGGTGGGGGTTAGGGTGAGGGTGAGGGTAAGTGTGGGGTTGGGGTGGGGGTTAGGGTGAGGGGGAAAGTGAGGTTGCGGGTCGGGGTGGGGGTGAGGCAGATAGTGAGGATGAGGGTGAGGTTGGGGGTGGGGTGGGGATGGGGGTGAGGGGTGAGGGTGGGGGTGCAGGTGATGGTGAGTGTTAGGGTGAGGGTGGGTGTGGGTGTGAGGGTGGTGGTTGGGGTGTGGTTTGTGGTAAGGATGAGGGTGAGGGTGGGAGTGAGAGTGGGGTGGGGGTGAACCTGAGCGTGTGGGTGGGGGTGGGGATGAGAGTGAGTGTGGGGGTTGGGGTGAGGGAGAGGGTGAGGGTGGGTGTGGGAGTGGGGTGAGGGTGAGGTTTAGGGTTAGGGTTAGTGTTAGGGTGTGGGTGAGGGTGACTCTGAGGGTCAGCGTGGGGATGGGGATTTGGGGTGAGGGTTAGGGTAGTGTGAGGGTGAGGTTTAGGGTTAAGGTTAGCGTGAGAGTGGGGTGGGGTTGAGGCTGAGGGTGAGGGTAGCGGTGGGGTTGAGGGTGGCGGTGGCGGTGTGGTTTGTGGTAAGGATGAGGGTGCGGGTGGGATTGAGGATGGGGGTGGAGGTGGGGTGAGGGTGAGGGTGTGGGTGGGTGTGGGTATAAGAGTGAGTGGGGTGAGGCTGAGGGTGAGGGTGGGGGTGGGAGTGGGGTGATGGTGAGTGTTCAGGGTTAGGGTGAAGGTGAGGGTGACTGTGAGAGTCAGTGTAGGGGTGGGGGTTTGGGGTGAGGTTGAGGGTTAGGGTGAGGGTGAGCGTGAGGGTTAGGTTTAGGGTTAAGGTTAGGGTGAGGGTGGGGTTGAGGTTGAGGTTGAGGGTGGGGATGGGGTTGGGGGAGAGGGTAAGGGTGGGGGTGGGGGTTAGGGTGAGGGTGAGGGTAAGTATGGGGGTGGGCTGGGGGTTAGGGTGAGGGTGAAAGTGTGGGTGAGGGTGAGGTTGGGGATGAGGGTGAGGGAGAGGGTGAGGGTGGGGGTGCGGGTGAGGATGAGGATGAGTTTGGTGGAGGGGTTAGGGTGGGGGTGGGGGTGGGTGTGAGGGTGGCGGAAGGGTGAGGGTGAGGGTGGGGGTTGGGGTTAGGGTGAAGGTGAGGGTGGGTGTGGGTGTGGGAGTGAGGGTGGGGGTGGGGGTGAGGTTGGGGGTGAGGGTGGCGGTGGTGGTGGGGGTTGTGGTAAGGATGAGGGTGAGGATGGGGGTGGGAGTGAGTTTGAGGGTGGATGTGGGGGTGAGGGAGCGGGTGGGGATGGGGTGGGTGGTGAGCGGGAGGGTGCGAGTGGGGGTTGGGGATAGGGGGAGGTGGGGGTGGGTGTTAGGATGAGGGTGAGGGTGGGGGTGAGGGTTGAGTTTGGGGTGAGGGTGGCGGTGGGTTTGGCGTAAGGATGAGGTTGAGGGTTAGGGTGAGGGTGGGGGTGGTGGTGGGGTGAGGGTTAGGGTGTGGGTGTGGTGGGGATAAGGGTGAGTGTGGGGTTTGGGGTGTGGGATAGGGTAAGGGTGGGGGTTGGGGTGTGGGTTAGGGTGAGGGTGAGGGTAACTTGGGGTGGTGGTTAGGGTCAGGGTGAAAGTGCGGATGAGGGTGAGGGTGGAGTTGAGTGTGAGTGTATAGGGTTAGGATTAGGGTTAGGGTGAGGGTGAGGGTGACGGTGAGGGTGAGTGTGGGGGTGGGAGTGGGGTGAGCATGAGTGTGAGGTTTAGGGTTAAGGTTATGGTGAGAGTGGGGGTGGTGGTGAGGCTGAGGGTGAGGGTGGGTGTTGGGGTGGGGGAGAGGGTAAGGGTGGGGGGGTGCGGGTGAGGGTAAGTGTGGGGGTGGGTGGGGGTTAGGGTGAGGGTGAAAGTGTGGGTGAGGGTGAGGGTGGGGGTGAGTGTGAGGGTGAGGGTGAGGTTGGGGGAGGGGTCAGGGTGAGGGTGAGGGTGGGGTTGAGGGTGGGGGTGATGGTGGGGGTTGGGGTTAGGGTGAGGGTGGGAGTGGGGGTGGGAGTGAGGGTGGGGGTGGCGGTGCGGGTGGCGGTGGGGGTGTGGTTTGTGGTAAGGATGAGGGTGAGAGTGGGAGTGAGGGTGAGGGTGTGGGTGGGGGTGAGTGTTAGGGTGAGGGTGAGGGTGAGGGTGGGGTTGTGCGTTAGGGTGAGGATGAGGGCGGGTGTGGGGGTGAGGGTGGGGGTTGGGATAAGGGTGAGGGTGAGAGTGGGTTTGGGGGTGGGGTGAGGGTGAGTGTGTGCGTGTGGGTTGGGATGAGGGTGCGTGTGGGGGTTGGTGTGAGGCAGATGGTGAGGGTGGGGGTGAGCGTGAGTGTTTAGGGTTAGGGTTAGGGTTATGGTGAGTGTGAGGGTGATGGTGAGGTTCAGCGTGGGGGTGGGGAGTTGGAGTGAGGGCGACGGTTAGGGTGAGGGTGAGTGTGAGGGTGAGGTTTAGGGTGAAAGTTAGGGTGAAAGTGGGGGTGAGGGTGAGTCTGAGGGTTAGGGTGGGGGTTGGGGTTAGGGTGAAGGTGAGAGTAAGTGTGCGGGTGGGGTGGGGGTTACGGTGATGGTGAAAGTGTGGGTGAGGTGAGGATGGGGGTGGGGGTGAGGGTGAGGGTGAGGGTGGGGATTAGGGTGAATGTGAGGGTGAGGTTGGGGGTGGGGATGAGGGTGAGGGAGAGGGTGAGGGCGGGGTTGGGGGTAGGGGTGAGGGTGAGGTTGCAGGAGGGGTGAGGGTGAGGGTGGGGGTTGGGGTTAGGGTGAGGGTGGGGGTGAGGGTGGAAGTGAGGGTGAGCGTGGGGGTGGGAGTGAGGGTGAGGGTCAGTCTGAGGGTATGGGTGGGGGATAGTGTAAGGGTGAGGTTGAAGGTGGGGCTGGGTGTGGGGCTGGGGGTTTGGGTGAGGGTGAGGATAGGGTGAGGGTGAGGTTGGGGTTGGGAGGTAGGGGGAGGGTTAGGGGGAGGGTGGGTGGTGAGGGTGGGGGTTAGGGTGAGGGTGAGGGTGGGGTGGGGGTAGGGGTGGGGGTGAGCTGGAGGTTGGGGGTGGGGTTGGGGTTTGGGCTTAGGGTGAGGGTGAGGGTGGGGGTGGGGGTGGGAGTGAGGGTCGGGGTGAGGGTCAGGGTGAGGGTGGGGGTTGGGGTGAGGTTGGCGGTGGGAGTGGGGGTTGGGGTAAGGATGAGGGTGAGGGTGGGAGTGAGGGTGAGGGTGGGGGTGGGGGTGGGGATGAGGGTGAGGGTGTGGGTGGGGGTTAGGGTGAGTGTGAGGGTGATGTTGAGGGTGAGTGTGGGGGTGGGGGTATGGGTGGGGGTGAGTGTGAGGGTTGAGGTGTGGGGGTGAGGATGAGTGTGGGGGTGGGGGTGGGAGTGAGGGTGAGGGAGAGGGAGAGGGTGAGGGTGTGACGAACTAGGACTGTTGTTAATGTTTTTCCTGAGTACTGTGTGAGGTGCCTCGGTTTCCCTATGCAGTGCTTGAGTATCTAGGTGGTTGGACAAGGGTGCATGATTGTTACAGAGCCCTAGGGCAGGGGCCTGGACACAGAGAAGGGCCAACACTCTGTATCCTAGCAATTGATGGCCCCGGCAGGATCTGGGAGCAGCTGGAACGGTTGCCTGGCATCCCCAAGGGTCTGGTCCCCAACCGGATGGGGGTCTTCACGATCGGGTTCCCCAGCAGGGGATCGGAGACGAATGGGACTTGAGCTGAGTCCGAGAGAGCAAGAGGACTGTGAGAGACAGCGAGAGCCCGAGAGAGACCTACAGTAGAAGCAGCAGCAGCATGAACTGGTGATGGTCAATGGAGAGACATTCTTGGGGCGGTGAGACCCTGAGAGAGAGAGAACTGTGGTCAGGCCCCGGGTGGTGCACCCCCACAAGATGCTGAGGGGCTGTGTGACCTGGGTGAGGGTCCCAGGGATGGGCCCGTTCGCCCTGCCTATGGCCCAGATCCCTGTGCAGACCCAGGAGGGGTCGGGTTGGCTGGAGGTTGGGGTGCTCCAGGATATCAGCTGGGAGGTGCTGTTGGGGGGTGACTGTGTATCTTTGGGACCGGATCCAGGCCCTGACCGTGTAACGGCCCAGGATTTGAATTTGAACTCAGGGAACCAATTGGCTAAGAGGGAAATGGTCAGTGAAAATGCAAATGACCTGGCAGGCAGCGGGGAGGAGCTGCCAGGCACGGGATATCTGCCTGCCTGTAACCAGACCGCTAGGGCGGGGTGGGACAGAGAGATGCTCCCCACCTCCCTGCACACCGGAGAGGCTGGCTCTGATGCTGTTACCAAAGCAGCGAGCTCGCTGCCTTGCCCCACAGGGACAGCCAGGGCACCCTGAGCACGGGGGGAGCACAGACCCCAGCTGAGTGGAGGAACACACAAGGAGGGCAGGACGCTTGCCAACCAGGCTTGCCTGGTCCAGAGGCGCTGCCGGGAAGTGATTCCACGGCAGGGAGGGAGCCACCAGGGACAGGGCTCAGTGGGGCGGTGACCCCAGGCCCAGCCAGTGAGCTGCAGAGGGATCCCGCCTTGGAGAAGCTAAGGGAACTTGCTGGCCACAGCGCTGCAAACCCCCTTGGGGAAGGCTACAGGGACAGATCCCTGTGGGAGAAGGAATCCCTGTGCCGGGAGTGGGCTTCCCAAGGGGAAGACATTAGGGGGGGTAAGTGATTGCTGGAGCCAGGCTAAGTGGAAGAGAGCCTGTTTCCTGGACCTAGTGAGGTTTTTATATCTGTGTGAAGTTTGATTAGACATAGAACTGCGTGTTCTATTTTATTTTATTTAGTAATCCACTTTGTTCTGTCTGTCACTACTTGAAATCACTTAAATCCTATTTTCTGTACTTATTAGAATCACTTTTTACTTATTAAGGTTCCTGGAGTATGAGCTGGTACCTGGGGAAGGCAAACAGTTGTGCATATCTTTCTATCTTTGAAATAGAAGGCGAAGTATTTATGAGTTTACCCTGTTTAAGCCTTATGCAGGGTAAAACGGGATGCAGGGTTTAGACCGCTTAGGGAGCTGGGCACCTGGGTGTCAAAGGTAAGAGCGCTTCCAGGAGCCTTACCGTGCTTAGTGGACTTGGCTCGGACCGGAGTCTGTGTTTGCAGCAGATCAGTGGAATCTGGCTCAAAACAGACAGGATTCGGGAGTCGCAAGCTGGAAAAAGCCTGGAGGCAGGCACAGAAGTGGCCTTGGCACACCAGGTGGCAGCACCAAGCAGGTCTCTGTGACCCCAACCCGTCACAGGGGGGGTCTCCCACCCTTCGCATTGGCCTGCATTAGCACCGCGCCCAGCCCTGTGTCTGAGGCTTTGGTGAACACTGTACAGGGCTTGGCCCTGTCTGGGTTTACTCGATTTATCGGCCCCTGGATTAGAGCCTCCTTCAGCGCACAGAGAGTCCTCTGGCACTGCTAGGTCCAGACTGCCTCGTCTGGCTTCCCCTTCTTACATAGCTTAGTGATGGGGGCAGCTAGGGAGCTACCTCGCCGTCCCGCTAAAGGCCTGGACCTGTTTCTTGGTCTGGGGAACAGGCCAATCTCTGATCGCCTCCACCTTGGCCAGCCCTGGGCTGCTGAATGACTGGATCACCTCTAAAGCCAGCATGTCCTTGGCCTCTCTCTTCAGGTTCCGGGCTGTTTTCCCAGTTACTCTGACTGGGGGACACCTGATGGGAGGATGGGCTCCCATCTCAGGGGAGAGATCCACCAGGGGGTCTTCCCCCTGCTCCTCCCAATCATCCCTTACCGGTTCTAGGGGTCCCCTTACTCTCCTCCCATACCACAGCTGGAAAGGGAAGCCCCCTGATGATTCCTGGGGCACTTCCCTGTGCCATCGGTGGGGCAGGTACTTGTCCCAGTCCTGTGGATGCTGATTTATACAAGTCCTCAGCATCAGCCTCACGGTCCCCTGAACTCTCCCCACCAGCCCGTTGGACTGAGGGTGATATGCAGAGGCCCAGGTGGGCCAGACCCCACCTTTCTTCCACACGCCCCAGAGCAGGGCTGACATGACCTTGGATCCCAGGTCTGTAAGAACCTTGCTGGGGACCCCCACTTTATCCATAGCCACCTTCTCGAAAGGTTTCTCTCTGATGGGCAGGGACCTCCAGGGATCTTCTTCCTTACCCCGGGCCAGGTACAATAGCCGGTGATGATACTTCTGGGGCCCCACCGGCTGCCTCCTGATTCCCCACAGTCAGCTGGACGGATTCCCCCTTCCAGGAGGTCTGACCCCCAGCTTTCCCTTGTAACCTGATCCACAGGATAGGGGTCTGGCATCTTACATGCAGACTTTTCACTCTCCTCCTGGGCAAGATCCTCCTGACAAAAGGTTGGTGGGCTCTCTGGGCCCCCCTCACCTTCCCTCCCTGGGCTTCCCTCTGGGCCAGAGACTCCCGTGTCCCCCTGAAGAGAAGGTGACCCTGGTCCAGCTGTGGGCTCACAGCTGCAAGCTAAGACAGACCCTTCAGTGTCCCGCAAAATTCCCCCCTTGCTATGAGGTAGAACATTCCCCTCCCCCGGGGAGATGATTACAGGACAGGAACTGGCCACAGCCATCCCTGCTGCCACAGCTGCAGTCCCTGTGACTTCACCGCCCACCCTGGGGTTTTCAGCACAAGACTCCTGCTTGCTGCCACCCGACACTGGGACAGACTCTGCCACAGTAAAGAAATCATTTCCCAGTAGAAACGGTGCAAAATTGTGTGATACTGTTGCCACCGTTAGCTCAGCCTGCAAATTTTCCGTTTGCATGTGTACTTTAGCCAAAGGTGCAATGACTTTGTAGCCACCCACCAGTTCCAATTCCGCCACTTTACCTGGCAACCAATCCTTCTCTTGGATCAGGTCCCTCCTAACTATAGAAATGTCAGCCCCTGTATCTCTCAACCCAGTGATTAACTTCCCATTCAGTTTAACAGCATGCACAGGCTCACTGCTTGGTGGGGTAGAAGTCAACTTCAGGAACCCTGTGTGGAAAGAGGCAGCAGCTTCATGGGCCACTTGATGCCTGTTTTCACTCAGCAGGGGACACTTATCTCTTAGGTGCTCGGTGGATTTACACTGATAGCACCTCCTGGGCTCCTCTGATTGTACAGGGAATTTGGGACGAGTACTAGGGGAATGGGGAGGTGAGCGCCCAGCCTCCTTTTTCCCAGGGGTAACACGGTGACTCTGTTTTCCCCCAACCCTGTACCCCTCTGCCAGTGGGTTATGCTTAATTGCAGCTTGCGCCTGCTCATAGGAGTCTGCAAACCCAGCTAATTCACCCACGGCTTTTACCTTTTTGTCCCACAAGTACTGTTTTACATCATCACTGCACATATTCAGGAATTGTTCCTGAGCAACCAAATCACACATTCCTTCAAAGCTTGTAATGTCTTTTCCCCTCACCCACTTATCTACCAGAACTGTCATTTCATTTGCATAAGCCACATTACTTAACCCGTCTCCCCTCTTAAGACTCCTGAATTGAACCCTGTAGGTTTCAGGTGTAACCTGAAACGGTTTCAAAACCAGTTCCTTAAATTTACCATAATTGGAGGCATCACCAATGGGCATCTTATTGAATATGTCCAGAGCTCTGCCAGTCAATTTGGCTATCAAGGTGGTCATTTTTTGATCTTCAGGGATCGCATGGAGGCAGCACAGTCTCTCAAAGGTGATAAAATATTCGGCTATATCCTTGGATTCATCATAGTGGGGGCATAGACGCTCCCATTTGGGGATTTTTGGGGAAGTGGAGCCGGCCGCTGAAGGGTTTCGACTCTTCAACTCTGCAACAGCCAGTTCATGCTTCTGGGCCTCCATAGCTCTCTTGTGGGCCACCTCCTCCCTGATTCTTTCTGCTTCTGTTAGCTAAGCAAGGCCCCTGTCATAAAATTAGCAAGGCCTCTATCATAAAAATGCTCCCTAATCTCTTAGCAATAAAATCTTCTGGCCTTGCTGTGGCCTTGCACAAAATCCGTTTATCTTACACAAATATCCTTGCATCGGCTTTTTCTGTCCCCCTGCTTAAATTGAGTAACTATAAGAAACCAGTTTGAGCAGGATAGCCTGGAATGAGATTGTAGTGCCCTCTTTGTCTGTCTTCCTATATATGTTGGTGCTCATCGTGAATAAAGTTGTCACACTCCTCCACAGCGGCTAGCTGCGGAGGGAGTTGTGTGCCCTTTGATCAAAGCTTCTAGGACTCAGTGTGTTTCTTACATGGCTTCTGACAGCTTGTGAGCTACAGTCCAGCTCCGCATCACCCAGTGTTGGGACGGTGAGTAAGGACAAGCTGACTTTTACCTAACAATTTGCGGGCTCGTCCGGGATCCTTCTGGTGCGGCTCCTCTGTCTGGCGGTTGGTTCACTCTTTCTCAGACTGGCAGGCGCCATGGGAGATTTCTCCCGGTCACTCTGAGATCGAGGGGTGGACTGCCGGACTGCAGGATAAGTGTCAGTTGGAAAGCTCCTGTCAGACGCCATGGGGCAAGGGATTAGTGTCCCTGTTGGGAGCCCTTTGGGCATTATGAATAAGTTGTGGGATGAAGGAAAATTGCCGGTCCAAAAGGGAATGACTAAAAGGAAATTGTACACTCTGTGTGTGACAGCCTGGACTGGATATACTGCCGTATTGGCCAATCCGGAGGAACGGTGGCCTATGGATGGTTCTTTTGAGCAGGCTGCCTTAAGGGGAGTAAGGGGCCAACTCAAAGACAACCATCCATGACAGCTGGATTATTGGTATTGTTGGGATTTTGCAGAGGGACTGTGGAAATCTGTAAAGATAATGGTAGTCCAATCCTCTTCCAAGGAGGATATCCCTCCCCCAAGTTATTTTAATGAAGAATGTAAGCCATGGCGTGTTTGAGATCGCCATTTGATTCCTTCCGCCCCTGCCCCGATGTATCCTTCCCTTGAGGGCGCTCCTCAGGGGTCGGAAGTGCTTTTGCCGGTCTCCCCTTCGGAGTCTGACGAAACTGGATGGGAAGAAGTGGAAGACTCCTCTCCGGACAGAATGATCACTCGTAGTGTGGCAGAGGGGCTACGACGACAAGAATTGCAGAATAAAATCAAAGAATTGCAGAATAAAATTGAAGAAGCTATGGAGCAAAGTAGTCCTAAGAGACACCCCCCCCCCCCTCCAGATGCCTCTTCAGGTATATGATCAGCCTTTTCTGGGTACTGATGGTGTTCTAATATTGTTGAAACAAAAGGATGGCTTGAATGGGATCTTAAGGAATGGAGAAGGCTGGCAGGGACTTTCGGAGATAAGCCTCAGAGGGTTTTAGAATTAGTGGAATGATTGTTTACAAGTCATAATCCTACTTATGCAGATGTTTACCAGTTGTTAGAAAGGGTTTTGACAGGACAGGAGAGAAGTAGATTGTGGACGGCAGAAAGAGAATGGGGTGATGTGGACCCCGGGAATGTTGTTTGGATGAATAGACGGACTGAGGGTCCACAGGAATGGACAGAGGCTAGAAGAACTCAGCTAAGAACAGACAGGGAAAGATTGTTGGGCAGACTGAGAGACATGGCTCACCGCACCGCCCACCTAATCAGGTTAAATTCCTGCAAATTCGGCAGGAACCCTATTAACCCCCCAGACAATTCTGGTCATGGTTATTGGAGGGGGCTCGGATGTTCACCCAGCTGAACTCTGAGAGAAGGGAGGATCATCCTACCTTTATTTCACATTTTGTGACTCAGTCCTTGCCCCCTGTACGGGACTATTTTTTGAATTTCTGCCCTGGGTGGGGTGGGGAGTCTGTCAGCTCAGTATTGGGTGTAGCTGACTTTGCGTGAGAAATGGAGAAAGAGCGTAGCAAAAAGGATAGGAAGGAGGAGTATAAGCTGATGGCTTTAGCCTTCCATGGTGGCTGTGGGGGTGCTCGGGGTCGCGGATGTGGTCATAGAATCATAGAATCTCAGGGTTGGAAGGGACCTCAGGAGGTCATCTAGTCCAACCCCCTGCTCAAAGCAGGACCAACCCCAACTAGATCATCCCAGCCAGGGCTTTGTCAAGCCTGACCTTCAAAACCTCTAAGGAAGGAGATTCCACCACCTCCCTAGGTAACCCATTCCAGTGCTTCACCACCCTACTAGTGAAAAAGTTTTTCCTAATATCCAACCTAAACCTCCCCCTCTGCAACTTGAGACCATTACTCCTTGTTCTGTCATCTTCTACCACTGAGAACAGTCTAGATCCATCCTCTTTGGAACCCCCTTTTAGGTAGTTGAAAGCAGCTATCAAATCCCCCCTCACTCTTCTCTTCTGCAGGCTAAACAATCCCAGTTCCCTCAGCCTCTCCTCATAAGTCATGTGCTCCAGCCCCCTAATCATTTTTGTTGCCCTCCGTTGGACTCTTTCCAATTTATCCACATCCTTTTTGTAGTGTGGGGCCCAAAACTGGACACAGTACTCCAAATGAGGCCTCACCAGTGCCGAATAGAGGGGAATAATCACGTCCCTCGATCTGCTGGAAATGCCCCTACTTATACAGCCCAAAATGCCGTTAGCCTTCTTGGCAACAAGGGCACACTGTTGAGTCATATTCAGCTTTTCGTCCACTGTAACCCCTAGGTCCTTTTCTGCAGAACTGCTGCCCAGCCATTCGGTCCCTAGTCTGTAGCAGTGCATGGGATTCTTCCGTCCTAAGTGCAGGACTCTGCACTTGTCCTTGTTGAACCTCATCAGATTTCTTTTGGCCCAATCCTCTAATTTGTCTAGGTCCCTCTGTATCCTATCCCTACCCTCCAGCTTATCAACCACTCCTCCCAGTTTAGTGTCATCTGCAAACTTGCTAAGGGTGCAGTCCACACCATCCTTCAGGTCGTTGATGAAGATATTGAACAAACCGGCCCCAGCACTGACCCTTGGGGCACTCCACTTGATACCGGCTGCCAACTAGACATGGAGCCATTGATCACTACCCGTTGAGCACGACCATCCAGCCAGTTTTCTATCCACCTTACCGTCCATTCATCCAGCCCATACTTCTTTAACTTGCTGGCAAGAACACTGTGCGAGACTGTATCAAAAGCTTTGCTAAAGTCAAGAAAGAGCACATCCACTGCTTTCCCCTCATCCACAGAGCCGGTTATCTCATCATAGAAGGCAATTAGGTTAGTCAGGCATGACTTGCCCTTGGTGAATCCATGCTGACTGTTCCTGATCACTTTCCCCTCCTTTAAGTGGTTCAGAATTGATTCCTTGAGGACCTGTTCCATGATTTTTCCAGGGATTGAGGTGAGACTGACTGGCCTGTAGTTCCCCGGATCTTCCTTCTTCCCTTTTTTAAAGATGGGCACTACATTAGCTTTTTTCCAGTCATCCGGGACCTCCCCCGATTGCCATGATTTGTCAAAGATAATGGCCAATGGCTCTGCAATCACATCGGCCAACTCCTTGAGCACCCTCGGATGCAGTGCATCCGGCCCCATGGACTTGTGTTCGTCCAGCTTTTCTAAATAGTCCCGAACTACTTCTTTCTCCACAGAGGGCTGGTCACCTCCTCCCCATACCGTGCTGCGGAGTGCAGCCGTCTGGGAGCTGCCCTTGTCTGTGAAGACAGAGGCAAAAAAAGCATTGAGTACACTAGCTTTCTCCACATCCTCTGTCACAAGGTTCCCTCCCTCATTCAGCAAGGGGCCCACACGTTCCTTGACTTTCTTCTTGTTGCCAACATACCTGAAGAAACCCTTTTTGTTACTCCTCTGGTCGAGGCAGAGGATTTCAGGGTACTGGGGGAGAGGATCTTGCCTGCCCCAGCCCTCGGGAAATTGTTTCCAGTGCGGACAACTGGGTCATTTTAGACACGATTGCCCCTAGGCAACTTTGTAAACTTGAGGCCACTTTAACCTGCATTCCTGGGGGAGGGGGGCTTACTGATGAGTTTATTGCAGGGAAGGTTTCAGTGTAGTGGCTGTGTTGGTCTGTGTCAGCAAAAAGAAAACAAGAAAAATACCTGTGGCACCTTAGAGACTAACAAATCTATTGCAGCATAAGCTTTCGGATGCATGGAATGGAACAGACAGTGAACAGATATTTATACATTCAAAGAAATATGAGAAGGTGGAAGTGCCTATACCAACGTTAAGAGGCTACTTAATTGAAAGGAAATAAATTCAATTAAGGTAATGACCGAGCCATCCACGATCAATATTCAAGCCTAAGGTAATGGTTACAGGGAAGGAACACTCCTCCCAAAGAAAAGAATGTTCCTTCCCCCTCTCCCCCCAGATTTGGCAGGCCTGCCGCCGTCCCTGTGGGGAACTTCAGACACTGATGTGGGACCGCTCCTCTCCGTGGAGCCTGTCCGCATCCAGGTCAAGGCCTCCTTGCTTCCCCCATCTGTTCCCCAGTATCCCTTATTGTTAAAAGCTAGGGAAGGCATACGCCTTATTGTAGAAGGATTTGTAAAGCAGGGCCTTGTTAAGGCCCAACGCTCCCCATGCAACGCTCCTATTCTTCCGGTCAAAAAAGCCGCCCAAGAAGTAGGGAGACCCCGCGGAGTGGCGTTTTGTTCAGGACTTATGGCTGGGCTCTAGGTATATCGTTCCCCTCCACGTCGTTGTGCCAGGATCTGGCCACCATTATCAGCCAGATCCCCTGGGATGCCCAATGGTTTACTGCTATTGACCTAAAATCAGCCTCTTTTAGCATCCCTGTCCACCCTGACTCTCAGTACCTCTTGGGGTTCATCTGGAAGGGCCAATCCTACATGTGGCAGCGCCTGCCTCAGGGGTTTCGAGACAGCCCGACTATATACAGCCAATGCCTCTGCCGCAACCTGGAGGGGTTCTCCAGTCCCCACGGATCAACTTTGGTCGTATACGTGGATGACATTCTGGTGGGGCCATTGTGACCAGGAAGCCCTCCGTCAGGACGGCAAGGCCCTTTTACTTTACTCACACTCCCGGGGACTCTCAACGGGTACGCTATCTGGGATTCATCCTGACCCCTGCGGGCCAAGAGAGGGATCCAGCCCGCATTCCGGCCATTCAGCGGTGCCCGTTACCTTCTACCAAGAAGCAGCTGCGGGGGTTTCTCGGACTCATTGGCTTCTGCCGCCCATGGCTGCCACCCCCACCCTCACCCTCACCCTCACCCCAACCGCCCAACCCCACCCCCATGCTCAACCTCCCCCTCACCCCACTCCCACCCCCACCCACAACCTCACACTCACCCTCACCCCCCACCACCACTCCCATCCTAACCCTCACTATAACCCCCACCCCACCCTCACCCTCTCCCTCACCCCCACCCCCACCCCCACCCTCACCCTCATCCTTACCCCAACCCCCACCCCCACAGCCACCCTCACCCCACCCTCACCCTCACATTCACCACCACCCACACCCTCACCTTCATCCTTACCTCAAGGTGAGGATGGGGGTTGGGGTGAGGTTGAGGGTGAGGGTGAGGGAGGGGTTGGGGTTGGGGGTGGGGTTTGGGGTGAGGGTGTGTGTTACAGTGAGGTTGGGGGTGAGGGTGGGGGTTAGGGTGAGGGTAAGGGTGAGGGTGGGGGTGGGTTTGAGGGTCAGGGTGGGGGTTAGGGTGAGGGTGGATTTTGGGGTTAGGGTGAGGGTGAGGTTGGGGGTGGGGATGAGGGGGAGGGGGATGGTGGAGGTGTGGGTGAGGGTGAGGGTGAAGATGAGATTTGGGGAGGTGTGAGGGTAATGGTGAGTGTGCGGGTGGATTTTGGCGTTAGGGTGAGGGAGAGGGTGGTGGTGGGGTTGGGGGTCAGGCTTGGGGTGAGAGAGGGTATGGGTAAGGTGAGGGTGAGGTTTGGGGGAGGGAGTTAGGGTGAGTGTTAGGGTGTGGGTGAGGGTGGGAGTGAGGGTGAGGGTGAGGGTGGGGATGGGGGTGAGGTTGAGGGTGGGTGTTAGGGTAAGGGTGAGGTTGTGGGTGAGGGTGGGCGTGGGGGTAGGGGTGGCTGTGAGGGTGATGGTTGAGGTGTGGGGGTGAGGATGAGGGTGGGGGTGGGGGTGAGAGTGAGGGTGAAGGAGAGGGAGATGGTGAGGGTGTGACGAACTAGGACTGTTGTTAATGTTTTCCCTGAGTACTGTGTGGGTGCCTCGGTTTCCCTATGCAGTGCTTGAGTATCTAGGTGGTGGGACAAGGGTGCATGATTGTTACAGAGCCCTAGGGCAGGGGCCTGGACACAGAGAAGGGTAAACACTCTGTATCCTAGCAACTGATGGCCCCGGCAGGATCTGGGAGCAGCTGGAATGGCATCCCCAAGAGTCTGGTTCCCAACCGGACGGGGGTCTTCACGATCGGGTTCCCCAGAAGGGGATCGGAGACGAATGGACTTGAGATGACCACCTTGATAGCCAAATTGACTGGCAGAGCTCTGGACATATTCAATAAGATGCCCATTGGGGATGCCTCCAATTATAGTAAATTTAAGGAACTGGTTTTGAAACCGTTTCAGGTTACACCTGAAACCTACAGGGTTAAAATCAGGAGTCTTATGAGGGGAGATGGGTTAAGTTACGTGGCTTCATCTGGAAGGGCCAAGAGAGGGATCCAGCCCGCATTCCGGCCATTCAGCGGTGCCCGTTACCTTCTACCAAGAAGCAGATGCGGGGGTTTCTTGGACTCATTGGCTTCTGCCACCCATGGCTGCCACCCCCACCCTCACCCTCACCCTAACCCTCCCCCTCACACCAACCCCCCCAACCCCACCCCCATGCTCAACCTCCCCCTCACGCCACTCCTACCCCTACCCACAACCTCACACTCACCCTCACCCCCCACCCCCACTCCCATCCTAACCCTCACTCTAACCCCCACCCCACCTCCACCCTCACCCTCACCCCCACCCCCACTCTCACCCTAACCTTAGCCCTAAACCTCACCCTCACGCTCACCCTCACCCCAACACCCACCCCTACCCCCACCCCCACCCCCAACCTCACCCTCACCCTAACCCCCACCCTCTCCCTCACCCCCAGCCCCACACCCACACCCACCCTCACCCTCACGCCAACCTCCACCCCCACCCCAACCCAACCCTGACCCGCACCCCACCCTCACCCTCACCCTAGCTCCAAGCACCACTCCCAACCTCATCCTCACCCTACCACCCACCGCCACCCCCAACCTCACACTCACCCTCACCTCAACCCCGACCCCCACCCCAAACCCCAACTTCACCCTCACCCTAATCCTAACCCCCACCCATACCTTCAGCCTCAACCACTCCTTCACCCCCACTCCCACCCCACCCCCACCCTTACCCCAACCCCCACGCCCACTGCCCACCCTCACCCCCACCCCCACCCCCACCCTCACTCCAACACCCACACCCACCCTCACCCTCACGCTAACCCCAACCCCCAACCTCACCCTCACCCTTCCCCCACCCACACCCCTCAACGCCACCCCCACCCCACCCCAAACCTCACACACACCCTAACCCGCACCCCCACCCTCACCCTCTGCCTCACCCCCACCACCACCACCACCCCATCCCCACCGTTAACCCAACCCCCATCCCCACCCCTTCTGCCACCCTCACCCCACCCTCAATCTCACCCACACCCCCACCCTCACCTCCACCCGCAGCCTCACCCTCACCACAACCCCCACCCCAACAAGACCATAACCCTCACACTCACCCTCACCCTCACCCGCAACCTCATCATCACACTCACCCTCACCCTCACCCTAACACACACCCACACCCCATCCTTACCCTCTCCCCCACGCCAACCCCCACCCTCACCCTCATCCTCACCCCCACCCCCACTCTCACACTAACCTTAACCCGAAACCTCACCCTCACTCCAACACCCACCCCCAACCTCACCTTCACCACCATCCCCACACCCAAACCCACCCCCACCCGAACCCAACCCTGACCCACACCCCATTCTCACCCTAACCCCAAGTCCCACCCCTACCCTCACCCTAACACTACACCCCACCGCCACCCCCAACCTCATCCTCACCTCAACCCCTACCCGCACCCCGAACCCCACCTTCACCCTCTCCCTAACCCTAACCCCCACCTATACCCTCAGCCTCAACCACTCCCTCACCCCCACTCCCAACCACCACCCCCACGCCCACTGCCACACTCACCCGCAACGCCAACCTCACCCTCACTCCCAACCCCATCCCCACCCTCACCCTCACCTAAACCCCCACCCCCACCGTGACCCTAACCCTCACCCTCACCCTAACGCACACCCCCACTCTGAACCTCACCCTCACCCACACCCTAACCCTCACCCTAACTCTCACCCCCAAACCTCACCCTCACTCTACCCTCACCCTTACACTCACCCCAACCCCCACCCCCAACCCCACCCTCTCCCTCACCCTAACAGCCACATGCACCCCCACTCTCATGCTCACCCTAACCCCAACATCCACCCGCACCCTCACCCCTCCCACAACCTCATCTTCACCCTCACCCACCCCCCCACCCCCACAGCATCCCTAACCCTCACCCTCACCCTAACCCACACGCCCACTCTGAACCTCACCCTCAGCCTCACCCACACCCTAACTCTCACCCTCACCCTCATCCCCACCCCCACCCTAACCCCCATCCTCACCCTCAAACCCACCCCCACGCTCACCCTCACCCTAACCCCCACCACACCCCCACTTTCACCATAACCTTAACCCTAAACTTCACACTCACCCTAACCCCACTCCCACCGCACCCCCATTAACTCCCTCACCCTCACTCTCACCCGCAACCTCACCCTCACCTCCAACCTCACCCTCACATTCACCCTCACCCCAACCCCCAACCACAACCCCTCCCTCACCCTAACCCTCACCCCACCCCCACCCTAACGCTCTCCCTCACCCTCACCCCCACATCCACCCCCAACCTCACCCTCATCCCCACCCCCACACTCACCCTCTCCCTCAGGTTGAGGGTGAGTGTGAGGATGGGGGTGAGGGTGCCGTTGAGGGTGGGGGTGGAGGTGAGGGTGAGTATGAGGGTGGGGCTGGGGGGGTGGGGGTGAGGTCAATGGTGCGGGTGGGGTTGGGGGTGGGGGCGAGGTTTAGGGGAGAGGGTGAAGGTGAGGATGCGGGTGGGGGTGAGATTGAGGATGAGGGTAATGCTGGGAATGGGGGGACGGTGGGGATGAGGGTGAAGCTGCGGGTTAGGGTGAGGGAGGGGATGTTTGGGGGTTAGGGTGAATGTTAGGTTGAGATTAAGGGTGATGTTGGGTGTGGGGCTGAGGGTGTTGGTGAGGGTGTGGATGAGGGTTGGGGTGGGGTTAGTGTTAGGGCGAGGGTGAGGGTGGGAGTGGGGGTTACGGTTAGGGTGAGGGTGAGCGTGGGAGTGGGGGCGAGGCCGAGGGTGTGCTTGAGGGTGGGGATGGGGGTTGGGGTGAGGTTGAGTGTGAGGGTGGGAGTGGAGGTGGGGGTGAGAGGGAGGGTGGGGGTGGGGGTGGGGGTTAGGGGGTCTGTACCAAAAGCGCTGCGTTACATCTAAATAGCTTTTGTAAAAAGGTTTCTAGGAGAAATTTGCCATTAGCAGTGAACAGGATTGAAATTCTCATTTAAGTATTTATGACTAATTGATCCCTTCCTAACCCAGCAATACCTCATCATGGTTTATGGAGGAGGTTTCCATGAGAAATTTGGAACTCGTAGTTAACAGGCTTGGAATACTCATTGTGAGGAATTATCACGAAACGATATCTACCAAAAGAGCAGCAGTAAATCTAATTTTCTTTTGGAGACAGATTCCCGGAGAAATTTGTCACTATCTTTTAACAGAATTGAAATGCTCATTGTAAGGAATTTTCACGAAATCATCTGTACCAAAGCTCACCAGTGCATCGTAATGACTTGTTGAGGTGGTTTCCATGATTAATTTCGCAAAACAGAGAATACGATTTAAATGCTCATTGTTATGAATTTTTACTAATCCATCACTGCCGAAAGCCCTGCAGTGTAGCATAATAGCTTTTCTATTAGTATTTCAGTAGAAAATTGGC
Source organism: Chelydra serpentina (assembly GCA_037349315.1). Lineage (NCBI taxonomy): Eukaryota > Metazoa > Chordata > Testudines > Chelydridae > Chelydra > Chelydra serpentina. The sequence continues at coordinate 140,280 of JBAIAC010000593.1, forward strand.
TGTAGCAGTGAACCGTATTGAATTGTTCATTGTTCAGTCTCACCATCTGATCTGTACGAAAGCCAACTAGTGCAGCGTAATGGCTATGGGAGGAGGATTCCAGGTGGAATTTGTCTGTATCTGTGAAAAGAATTTAAATGCTCATTGTGCGGTATTAACACTAAGCGATGTGTACAAAAAGCGCAGCAGCACATCTAACAGGTGATTGAAAGGATTCGAGGAGAAATTTGGAACTTGGCGTGAACAGGTTTGAATTGATCGTAGTGCGGTATTCTCACGAACGGATCTATCCTAAAAGCCCAGCAGAGCAGCATGATTGCTGGTGGAAGAGGATTACGTGAATAATTTGGAACTCGTTGAACAGGATTGAAATGCTCATTGTGCGATATTCTCACGAACGGATTTGTACGAAAAGCGCAGCAGCACACCTAAAGAGCCTTTGAAGGAGGATTCCAGTAGAAATTTCGAACTATCAGTGAACAGGAATTCTCATTTTAAGTATCTATGACAAACAGAACTGTACCAATCCCAGCAATGCATCATCATGCTTTTTGGAAAATGATTCCAGGAGAAATTTGGCAGCAGCAGCGAACAGGATTGAAGTGTTCTTTGTGAGCTATTCTCCCGAACGGATCTGTACGAAAACCCCAGCAGTTCATCATAATGGCTTTTGGGGGGGTATTCCATGATGAATTTGGCAGTTGCAATGAACAGAATTTAAATGCTCATTTGGAGGAATTTTCACGAACCGATGTGTACAAAAAGCACAGAAGCACATCCAACTATCATTTGAAAGAGGATCCCAGGAGAAATTTTAACTTGCAGTGAACAGGTTTGAATTGATCGTAGTAAGGTATTCTCACGAACCGACCTCTTCCAAAATCGTAGCAGTACATTTAAATATTTTATGGAGGAGGATACCAGGAGAGATTTGGCAATAGCCGGGAACAGGACTGATCCACCCATCCCCTCCCTCACCCTCACCCGCAGCTTCACCCTCATCCTCAGCCTCACCCCACTCCCAGCCGTACCCTCACCCTCAATCTCACCGCCACCCCCATCCTCATCTTAACCCTCTCCCCTTAACGTCGCCCCCATCCCCAACAACACCCTCCGTATCACCCTTACCCCCACCCCCATACACACCTCCACCCTCACCCCCACCCTCACCCTCACCCTCAACCTGAGGAGAGTGTGAGTGTGGGGGTTGGGGTGGGTGGTGGGGATGAGGGTGAAGGTGAGGGTGGGGGTGGCGTTGAGGGTGAGGGTGAACATGAGGTTGAGGGTGGGGTGAAGGCGAGGGTGAGGGTGAGGGTGGGGTGGATGTGGGGGTGAGGGTGAGGGAGAGCGTTAGGGTAGGGTTGGGAGTTGGGGTGAGGGTGAGTGTGAGGGTGAGGTTGGGGGTGAGGGTGAGGTTGCGTGGGAGAGTGAGGGTGAGGGAGTTGATGGGGGTGCAGTGGGAGTGGGGGTTAGGGTGAGGGTGAGGTTTAGGGTTAAGGTTAGGGTGAAACTGGGGGTGGGGGTGGGGGTGGGCGTGATGGTGAGGGTGAATGTGAGGGTGGGGATGGGTGTGGGGGAGGGGGTAAGGGTGGGGTTAGGGTGAGGGTGAGCATGGGGGTGGGTTTGAGGGTGAGGGTGGGGGTTAGGGTGAGGGTGAGGTTGGGGCTGGGGATGAGGGTGAGGGTGAGGGTGGGGGTGGGGGTGGGGGTGAAGATGAGGTTGGGGGTGGGGTGAGGGTGAGGGTGTGGGTGCGGGTGGATGTTGAGCTTAGGGTGAGCATGAGGGTGGGGGTGCATGTGGGAGTTTGGGTGAGGGTGAGGGTGTGGGTGAGGCAGAGGGTGAGGTTCAGAGTGGGGGTGTGGGTTAGGGTGAGGGTGAGGGTTAGGGTCACTGTGGGGGTGGTGGTGGTGGTGAGGGTAAGTGTGGGTGTTAGGGTGAAGTTGAAAGTGTGGGTGAGGGTGGGGGTTAGGGTGAGGGTGAGGTTGGGGGTGGGGATGAGGGTGAGGGAGAGGGTGATGGTGGGGGTAGGTGTGAGGGTGAGGATGAGGTTGGGGTTAGGGTTGACGGTGAGGGTGGGGGTGGAGGTAGGAGTGAGGGTGGCGGTGGGGGGTTGGGGTAAGGATGAGGGTGAGGGTGGGGGTGGGAGTGAGGGTGGTAGTTGGGGTTAGGGTGAGGGTCGGGGTGGGAGTGAGGATGAGAGTGGGGTGGGGGTGAGGCTGGGGGTTGGGGTGAGGGTGGCTGTGGGGGTGGTGGTTGGGGTAAGGATGAGGGTGCGTGTGAGGGTGAGGCTGGGGTTGGGGGTGGGGTGAGGGTGAGGGTGTGGGTGGGGGTGCGGATGAGGGTGAGTGTGGGGTTTGGGGTGAGGGAGAGGGTGAGGGTGGGGGTGGGAGTGGGGTGAGGGTGAGTTTGGGGGTGGGGGTTAGGGAGAGGGTGAGGGTGCGTGTAAGTGTCCGTGTTAGGGTGAGGTTGAAAGTGTGGGTGAGGGTGAGGGTGGGGGTTAGGGTGAGGGAGAGGTTGGGGGTGGGGATGAGGGTGAGGGAGAGGGTGAGGGTGGGGGTAGGTGTGAGGGTGAGGATGAGGTTGGTGTTAGGGTGACGGTGAGCGTGGGGGTGGAGGTAGGAGTGATGGTGGCGGTGGGGGTGAGGGTTGGGGTAAGGATGAGGGTTAGGGTGGGAGTGAGGGTGGAGGTGGGAGTGAGGGTGAGGGTGGTGCTGGGGGTGGGAGTGGGGTGAGGGAGAGTGTGAGGCTGAGGGTATGGGTGAGGGTTAGGGTGAGGGAGAGGGTGAGGCTGAAGGTGGGGTTGGGGGTGGGGGTGAGGGTGAGGGGGAGCTTGAGGTTGGGCTGGGGGTGGGGGTGAGGTTGAGGGTGAGGGTGGCGGTGGATGTGGGGGTGAGGGAGCGGGTGAGGGTGGGGTTGGATGTGCGGCTGAGTGTGAGGATGTGGGTGGAGGTTAGGGTGAGGGTAGGGTGACGGTGAGGGTGAGGGTGGGGGTGGGGGTTATGGTGAGGGAAAGTGTGGGGGTGTGGGTTAGGGTGAGAGTAAGGGTTACGGTCGGGGTGGGGATGGGGTGGGTGCGGGTGGTCGTTGGAGTTAGGGTGAACAGCGGGTGGGAGTGAGGATGAGAGTGGGGTGGGGGTGAGGCTAGGTGTTGGGGTGAGGGTGGCGGTGGGGGTGGTGGTTGGGGTAAGGATGAGGGTGAGTGTGAGGGTGAGGCTGGGGTTGGGGGTCGAGTGAGGGTGAGGGTGAGGGTGTGGGTGGGGGTGCGGATGAGGGTGAGTGTGGGGGTTGGGGTGAGGTAGAGGGTGAGGGTGAGGGTGAGGGTGAGTGTTTAGGGTTAGGGTGAGGGTGAGGGTCAGCCTGGGGGTGGGGTGTTGGGGTGAGGGCGACAGTTAGGGTGAGGGTGAACGTGAGCGTGAGGTTTAGGGTTAAGGTTAGGGTGAGAGATTGGGTGGGGGTGAGTCTGAGAGTGAGAGTGAGGGTGGGGGTGGAGGTGGGGGAGAGGGTAAGGGTGGAGTTCCGGGTGTGGGTTAGGATGAGGGTGAAGGTGCGGGTAAGTGTGGGGGTGGGGTGGGGTTTAGGGTGACGGTGAAAGTGTGGGTGAGGATGGGGGTGGGGGTGAGGGTGAGGGTGAGGGTGGGTGTTAGGGTGAGTGTGAGGGTGAGGTTGGGGGTGGGGATGAGTGTGGGGGTGATTGTGGCCGTGGGGTGTGGGTTGTGGTAAGGATGAGGGTGAGGGTGGAAGTGAGGGTCGGGGTGGGGGTGGGAGTGGTGAGAGGGTGAGGCTGAGGGTGTGGGTGGGGGTTAGGGTGAGTTTGAAGGTGGGGTTGGGTGTGGGGGTCGGGGTTAGAGTGAGGGTGAGGGTAGGGTAGGGTGAGGTTGGGGTTGGGAGTTAGGGGGAGGGTTAGGGTGAGAGTGAGGGGCTGGTGGGGGTGGAGGTTAGTGTGAGGGTGAGGGTGAGGGTGTGGGTTAGGGTGAGGGTGAGGGTTAGGGTCGGGGTGGGGGTGGGGGTGGTGGTCAGTGGGAGGGTGGGGGTGGGGGTTGGGGTTGGGATTAGGGTGAGGGTGAGGGTGGAGTTGGGGGTGGGAGTGAGGGTGGGGGTGAGGGTGGGGGTGAGGGTGAGGGTGGGGGTGTGGGTGAGGTTGGCAGTGGGGGTGGGAGTTGGTGTAAGGTTGAGGGTGGGGGTGGGAGTGAGGGTGGGGGTGGGGGTGGGGTGGGGGTTGGGGTGTGGGTGAGGGTGGGGTTGGGGGTTAGTGTGAGTGTGAGGGTGAGGTTTATGGTCAGGGTTAGGATGGGGGTAGGGTGGGGGTGAGGGTGAGGTTGGGGGAGGGGTGAGGGTGAGGTTGGGCGTTGGGGTTAGTGTGAGGGCAGGGGTGTGGGTTGGCATGAGGGTGAGGGTGGGGGTGGGTTAAGGGTGGCGGTGGGGGTGGGGGTTGTGGTAATTGTGAGGGTGATGGTAGGAGTGAGGGTGAGGATTGGTGTTGGAGTGAGGGTGGCGGTGGGGGTTGGGGTAAGGATGAGGGTGAGGGTGATGGTGGGGGTGAGGGTGATTGTGGGGGTGGGGAGTCGGGTGAGGGTGAGGGTGGGGGTTGGGGTTAGGGTGAGGGTGAGGGTGACGGTGGGTGTGGGGTTAGGGATGAGGGTGAGGATGAGGTTGGGGGAGGGGTGAGTGTTAGGGAGGGGGTTGGTGTTGGGGTGAGGGTGAGGGTGGGGGTGTGGGTGAGGGTGGCGGTCGGTGTGGGTCTTGGGGTAAGAATGAGGGTGAGGGTGGGAGTGAGGGTGAGGGTGGGGGTGGGGGTGGGAGTGGGGTGAGGGAGAGGGTGAGGCTGAGGATATGGGTGGGGTTTAGGGTGAGGTTGAGGGTGAGGTTGAAGGTGGGGTTGGGGGTGGGAGTGGGAGTTGGGGTGAGGGTGAGGGTGAGGTTGGGGGTGGGGGTGAGGGTCAGGGTGAGGGCTAGAGTGAAGGTGAGGTTGGGCTGGGGTTGGGGGTGAGGGTGAGGGTGGGGGTGGGGGTTAGGGTGAGGCTGAGTGTGGGGGTGTGGCTTAGGGTGAGGGTAAGAGTTATGGTCGGGGTGGGTTTGGGGTGGGTGGTGAGCGGGAGGGTGCAGGTTGGGGTTGAGGTTAAGGTGAGGGTGGGGGTTGGAGTGAGAATGAGGGTGGGGTGGGGGTGAGGGTGGCCGTGGGGGTGGGGGTGAGGTTTAGGGTGAGGGTGACGGTGATGGTCAGCATTGGGGATTGGGGTGAGGGCAAGGTTTAGGATGAGGGTGAGCATGAGGGTGAGGTTTAGTGTTGAGGTTAGAGTGAGAGTGGGGGTGGGGGTGAAGCTGAGGGTGAGGGTGGGGGTGGGGGTGGGGGTCAGGTAGAGGGTAAGGGTGGGGGTGGGGGTTAGGTTGAGGGTGAAGGTGAGGGTAAGTGTGGGGGTGGGTGGGAGTTAGGGTGATAGGCTAGGGTTGGGGGTGGGGTGAGGGTGGGGGTGCGGATGAGGGTGAGTGTGGGGGTTGGGCTGAGGGAGAGGGTGAGGGCGGGGGTGAAGGTGAGTGTTTAGGGTTAGGGTTAGGGTTAGGGTGAGGGTGACGGTGAGGGTCAGCGTGGGGGGTTGGGGTGAGGGCGACAGTTAGGGTGAGTGTGAGCGTGAGGGTGAGGTTTAGGGTTAAGGTTAGGGTGAGAGTGGGGGTCGGGGTGGGGGAGAGGGTAAGGCTGGTGTACGTGGTGGGGGTTAGGATGAGGGTGAAGGTGAGGGTAAGTGTGGGGGTGGGGTGGCGTTTAGGGTGACGGTGAAAGTGTGGGTGAGCTGGAGGGTGGGGGTGTGGGTGAGGGTGAGGTTGAGAGTGATGGTTGGGGTTACGGTGAGTGTGAGGGTGAGGTTGGGGGTGGGGATGAGGGTGAGGGTGAGGGAGAGGGTGAGGGCGGGGGTGGGGGTAGGGGTGAGGGTGAGGTTGGGGGAGGGGGGAGGGTGGTGGTTGGGGTGAGGGTGGGGGTGGGCGTGAAGGTGAGGGTGGGGGTGGGGGTGAGGGTGAGGGTTGAGGTGTGGGGGTGAGGATGAGTGTGGGGGTGGGGGTGGTGGTGAGAGTGAGGGTGAGGGAGAGGGAGAGGGTGAGGGTGTGACGCACTAGGACTGTTGTTAATGTTTCAAAGATAGAAAGATATGTGTGACGGTGTTCCCCATAAAACTTTATGGGGAGATGCTTATAAATGTATATATGTAACTAAAATATGTTTTATGCTACATGTGCCATGTAACATATCTCGGTGAAAGTTATGACCTACTGAATTTACTCCTCCTGTTTGTATGCATGTATCATTGTTGTAGTGGGAGTTATGAAGATTGGTTTTATATTTGCTGGTTTTGTACATAGCCTTTGTAAGTGCATGGGATCATCTTTGGAGCAAAGAATGCCTGTTAAATGGGAGCACTTGACAGACAAAAGACTTGCAGACCCCAATCCACATTGGGGCCAGGTCTGGAATGCAACTGGTTAGACTGGTTAGGGCGCATGGGCAGGTGACGTGCCCATGTGATCCCAAAACTCCAGGGCAACTGGATCCTACGCAGGGAGAGGAAGGAAGGCTATAAAAGCCCTTGCAAGACCCTTCCATTTTGTCTTCAGCTGGCTAAAGGGAGAGGCTCTCCACCCCCCCAAGGACATTCCTGAGGGGAACTGAACAAAGGACAAAGACACTAGGTGGTGCGGCTACTGGACCTAGGCTAATTCTACAGCCTGTAAAAAGGAAAATATCCGAATCTGGTGAGGCTTTTATCTGTGTTAACTTTGAATAGACGTAGACGTGCGTGTTTTATTTTATTTTACTAAGTAACTTGCTTTGTTCTGTCTGTCACTAATTGAACTCACTTACATCCTATTTTTTGTACTTATTAAAATCACTTTTTACTTATTAAGTTTCCTTGAGTACGAGTTAGTGCAAAGGGAGAGCAAACAGGTGTGCATACTTTCTATCTGTGAAATAGAAGGCGAACTGTTTATGAGTTTACCCTGTATAAGCTTTATACAGGGTAAAACGGATTTATTAAGGGTTTGAACCTCCTTGGAGTTGAGCAGCTGGGTGTCAAAGGCAAGAGCGCTTCCAGGGGCCTTACAGTGGTGAGTGGACTTGGTTCGGACCTGGGTCTGTGTTTGCAGCAGATCAGTGGAATCTGACTCAAAACAGACAGGATTCGGGAGTCCCAAGCTGGAAAAGGCCTGGAAGCAGGGGCAGAAGTAGCCTTGGCACACCAGGTGGCAGCACCAAGCAGGTCTCTGTGGCCCCAACCCGTCACAGTGGCGTAGTTGAGCAGGATCTGTGCACAGCTGATTGCTTTGACGTACTGGTAGTGATTTTAAGTGAGTTTTAAGTGTGGTGGCTGGAAAACAGACAAAGTGGTTACTGGTTTGTTATTTTCTGTTTGCTTATTTCGGGTAAGGGAAGTAGGGACAGAAAAGGAAATCAAATAAGTAAGAGTGAAGATCGGGGAAGCTGGGAAAGTCTCTTAACTGAAGAGCTCCTGATCTGAGTGCAGTCCAGGTTCAGTGAACTGCAGAGGGGCGTGGCCCAGCACCAGACAGCAATAAGATGTCTGTAAGCGAGGCCACGGTAAAACTGGATCTTGCCAGACTCGAAATAACAGAGAAAGAAAACGAACATCGGAGACGAATCGAATTACGTACGCTGGAAATTAGTGCAGAGACAGAAGCCCACAAGAGAGCTATGGAAGCAGAAAGAATCCGGGAGGAGGCGGCCCACAAGAGAGCTATGGAAGCAGAAAGAATCCGGGAGGAGGCGGCCCACAAGAGAGCTATGGAAGCAGAGGAGCTGGCCCACAAGAGAGCTATGGAAGCAGAAAGAATCAGGGAGGAGGCGGCCCACAAGAGAGCTATGGAGGCCCAGAAGCATGAACTGGCTGTTGCAGAGTTGAAGAGTCGCAACCCTTCAGCGTCCGGCTCCGCTTCCCCAAAAATCCCCAAATGGGAGCGTCTATGCCCCCAGTATGATGAATCCAAGGATATAGCCGAATATTTTATCACCTTTGAGAGACTGTGCTCCCTCCATGCGATCCCTGAAGATCAAAAAATGACCACCTTGATAGCCAAATTGACTGGCAGAGCTCTGGACATATTCAATAAGATGCCCATTGGGGATGCCTCCAATTATGGTAAATTTAAGGAACTGGTTTTGAAACCGTTTCAGGTTACACATGAAACCTACAGGGTTAAATTCAGGAGTCTTAAGAGGGGAGATGGGTTAAGTTACGTGGCTTATGCAAATGAAATGACAGTTCTGGTTGATAAGTGGGTGAGGGGAAAAGGCATCACAAGCTTTGAGGGAATGTGTGATTTGGTTGCTCAGGAACAATTCCTGAATATGTGCAGTGATGATATAAAACAGTACTTGTGGGACAAACAGGTAAAGGCCGTGGGTGAATTAGCTGGGTTTGCAGACTCTTATGAGCAGGCGCAAGCTGCAATTAAGCATAAACCACTGGCAGAGGGGTACAGGGTCGAAGGAAAACAGAGTCACCGTGTTACCCCTGGGAAGAAGGAGGCTGGGCGCTCACCTCCCCATTCCCCTAGTACTCGTCCCAAATTCCCTGTACAATCAGAGGAGCCCAGGAGGTGCTATCAATGTAAGTCCACCGAGCACCTGAGAGACAAGTGTCCCCTGCTGAGTGAAAACAGGCATCAAGTGGCCCATGAAGCTGCTGCCTCTTTCCACACAGGGTTTGTAAAGTTGACTTCTACACCACCAAGCAGTGAGCATGTGCATGCTGTTAGACTGAACGGGAAGTTAATCACTGGGTTGAGAGATACAGGGGCTGAAATTTCTATAGTCAGGAGGGACCTGATCCAAGAGAAGGATTGGTTGCCGGGTAAAGTGGCAGAATTGGAGCTGGTGGGTGGCTACAAAGTCATTGCACCTTTGGCAAAAGTACACATGCAAACGGAAAACTTGCAGGCTATGCTAACTGTGGCAACAGTGTCACACAATTTTGCACCATTTCTACTGGGGAATGATTTCTTTGCTGTGGCAGAATCTGTCCCAGGGCTGGGTGGCAGCAAGCAGGAACCTGGTGCTGAAAACCCCAGGGGGGGGGGGGCGAAGTCACAGGGACGGCAGCTGTGGCGGCAGGGGTGGCTGTGGCCAGTTCCTGTCCTGTAATCATCTCCCCGGGGGAGGGGAGTGTTCTACCTCATAGCAAGGGGGGAATTTTGCGGGCCACTAAAGGGTCTATCTTAGCTTGCAGCTGGGAGCCCACAGCTGGACCAGGGTCACCTTCTCTTCAGGGGGACATGGAAGTGTCTGGCCCAGACAAAGGCCCAGGGAGGGAAGGTGAGGGGGGGGCGGAGAGCCCGCCCACCTTTTGTCAGGAGGATCTTGCCCAGGAGGAGGGTGAAAAGTCTGCATTTCAGATGCCAGACCCCTCTCCTGTGGATCAGGTTAGAAGGGAAAGCTGGGGGTCAGACCTCCTGGAGGGGGGAGTCCGTCCAGCTGACCTGTTGGGAACAGATACTGGGGTGTCCAAGAAAGAGGTTGTTCTTGCTACAGGGGTAGGAGGTAAATCTCTCTCTTCAAAGCAGAAGGGAGCAAGTCTCTGCATGGGTGAAGCCACACAAGGGGATGGGAACCAGCCCAGAGAAATTCCAGAGGGAGGGGCCGAGGGCAGGCCGGGTTGCAGTACACCCTTTCCTTGCCAGAGCCTCAAGCGCATGCCTGATTTAGGAGCCTGCTCCAAAGAGGCAGAAGAATCTGAATCAGAGTGCCTACCAGGATACACCGACGGGTGGGTAATCCTGTGTCTTTCCCTACTTCATCTGTGGGTTATAACAACGGAGTTAACACTGAGGGTCAACCCTTTCAAGATGGGGAACATACCTGATTGGTGGGAAAAACTGTTGTACATGCTTGGGATGGTGACCTCACGGTCGTACAAGCATGTTACCTGTCGGCCTATATCGGGTAACCGTCTGGAAGCTTGGCACAACAGCAAAAGCATAACAGGCCCAGGCTGCTGTGTGAAAGGGGAAACTGAGGCACGTCGCCTCATGGCACTGAGAGCTAAATGCCGAGGTTCATAGGCCTTAACAGGTATTGCTATCTGTATCCTGTTAGCAATACTACACTCCAACCCATTTACAGGCGCCCGGGGACCAGGAACCTCGCATTTTGCTAAAACCATTACGAATGACACCATGTGGTGTGCCCGTACTGAAAAGGGGTGTGACCAAAGACAAACAGGGGCTTTATGTGTACTGCCTCCGCCATGGACAGTGTCCAAGTCTCTGGCAGTAAGTTCAGGAGGAGGGTGTGACGGTGTTCCCCATAAAACTTTATGGGGAGATGCTTATAAATGTATATATGTAACTAAAATATGTTTTATGCTACATGTGCCATGTAACATATCTCGGTGAAAGTTATGACCTACTGAATTTACTCCTCCTGTTTGTATGCATGTATCATTGTTGTAGTGGGAGTTATGAAGATTGGTTTTATATTTGCTGGTTTTGTACATAGCCTTTGTAAGTGCATGGGATCATCTTTGGAGCAAAGAATGCGTGTTAAATGGGAGCACTTGACAGACAAAAGACTTGCAGACCCCAATCCACATTGGGGCCGGGTCTGGAATGCAACTGGTTAGACTGGTTAGGGCGCATGGGCAGGTGACGTGCCCATGTGATCCCAAAACTCCAGGGCAACTGGATCCTACGCAGGGAGAGGAAGGAAGGCTATAAAAGCCCTTGCAAGACCCTTCCATTTTGTCTTCAGCTGGCTAAAGGGAGAGGCTCTCTACCCCCCCAAGGACATTCCTGAGGGGAACTGAACAAAGGACAAAGACACTAGGGGGTGCGGCTACTGGACCTAGGCTAATTCTACAGCCTGTAAAAAGGAAAATATCCGAATCTGGTGAGGCTTTTATCTGTGTTAACTTTGAATAGACGTAGACGTGCGTGTTTTATTTTATTTTACTAAGTAACTTGCTTTGTTCTGTCTGTCACTAATTGAACTCACTTACATCCTATTTTTTGTACTTATTAAAATCACTTTTTACTTATTAAGTTTCCTTGAGTACGAGTTAGTGCAAAGGGAGAGCAAACAGGTGTGCATACTTTCTATCTGTGAAATAGAAGGCGAACTGTTTATGAGTTTACCCTGTATAAGCTTTATACAGGGTAAAACGGATTTATTAAGGGTTTGAACCTCCTTGGAGTTGAGCAGCTGGGTGTCAAAGGCAAGAGCGCTTCCAGGGGCCTTACAGTGGTGAGTGGACTTGGTTCGGACCTGGGTCTGTGTTTGCAGCAGATCAGTGGAATCTGGCTCAAAACAGACAGGATTCGGGAGTCCCAAGCTGGAAAAGGCCTGGAAGCAGGGGCAGAAGTAGCCTTGGCACACCAGGTGGCAGCACCAAGCCGGTCTCTGTGGCCCCAACCCGTCACAATATGCACAACTGTTTGCCTTCCCCAGGTACCAGCTCGTACTCCAGAAAACTTAATAAGTGTAAAGTGATTTTAATAAGTACAGAAAATAGGATTTAAGTGAGTTCAAGTAGTGACAGACAGAACAAAGTGAATTACTAAATAAAATAAAATAGAACACGCAGTTCTATGTCTAATCAAACTTCACACAGATATAAAATCCTCACTAGGTCCAGTAAACAGGCTCTCTTCCACTTAGCCTGGCTCCAGCAATCACTCACCCCCCCTAATGTCTTCCCCTTGGGAAGCCCACTCCCGGCAGAGGGATTCCTTCTCCCACAGGGATCTGTCCCTGTAGCCTTCCCCAAGGGGGTTTGCAGCGCTGTGGCCAGCAAGTTCCCTTAGCTTCTCCCCGCCCTAAGGGTCTGTCACGGAGTGTGGGGGAGTCCGTCCCTGCACCCCTCTTCCCCGGATTTACTGGGAGTCTCAGCCAGCCAGTAGAACAGAAGGTTTATTACAGATGCCAGGAACACCGTCCAACCAGAGCTTGTCAGTACATCGAGTACAAGAACCCTCAGTCGGGTTCTTCCGGGGGGCAGGGAGCTTAGACCCCAGCCTGGGGCTCCCTGCATTTCACCCCACAGCTCCAAACGGGGCAGGGAGGCCAGACCCTGTCTGCCTCTCTCCCCTCTTCTCCGGCCAGCTCCAAATCTGAAACTATCCAGCCCCTCCTCCCCCTTTTTCTGCTTCCCGGGCCAGGAGGTCACCTGATCCCTTTGTTCGAAAACCTTCAGCTTTCACCTTTGCAGGGGAGGGCCCGGGGCCATCGGTTGCTAGGATACAGAGTGTCAGCCATTCTCTGTGTCCAGGCCCCTCTGTAACACTCATGCATCCTTGTTCCACCACCTAGAAACTCAAACACTGCATTGGGGAAACCGAGGCACCCACACAGTACTCAGGGAAAACATTAACAACAGTCCTAGTTCGTCACATCTCTCCCCCCTTCGAGACCGAACTGAGCGGGGTCACTTTAGCCAGTGACCTGGGGAAGTTCGAACCTGGTCACACCAGGCCGTTACAGTTTGACGTGCTCCCTTAGGTCGGGTGGGCTTGATGGCACCCGCAGGCCGCATGTGGGAAGGCTTATGCGGCCCGTGCCCTTTTTCCATCCCAAAACCCCTAGGGTTCAAGCTGAGATCAGGTCTTTTCCCAGCGCTCCAGTCTGGAGGGCTGTAATTTGGGCTCTTTTGGTTAAGAGCCTCCCTCTTGATCTGGTCCCCTTTCTGACCACGTGTCTTTGTCATCATCCACTTGGCATCGGCCCCTTTTTCTGGATGCAGCCACGTCGGGGCGGGGTGGTGAATATACACCGTAAAGCGCCAGCCACGTAGATTCGGCTGCTGCTTCTTAAGGGCCTGCCCCATGGCCAGGCATTTCCTCTCTATGGCCTGACCGTTCTGCCTCCAGGGCAGCAGCTCCTTGCTCAGATACCCGATGGGGTGTCTCCCGCTCTTCGCATAGGCCTGCATCAGCCCCGCGCCCAGCCCTGTGTCTGAGGCTTCGGTGAACACTGTACAGGGCTTTGCCTGGTCTGGGTTTACTTGATCTATTGGGCCCTGGATTAGATCCTTCTTCAGCGCACAGAGAGCCCTCTGGCCCTGCGCGGTCCAGACTGCCTTGTCTGGCTTCCCCTTCTTACCTAGCTTTGTGATGGGGGCAGCTAGGGAGCTAAAGGGGGGTACAAACCTCTGGTAGTACCCCGCCATCGCGCTAAAGGCCTGGACCTGTTTCTTGGTCTGGGGAACAGGCCAATCTCTGATCGCCTCCACCTTGGCCAGCCCTGGGCTGTTGAATGACTGGTTCACCTTTAAAGCCAGCCTGTCCTTGGCCTCTCTCTTCAGCTTCCGGGCTCTTTTTCCAGTTACTTTGAATGGGGGACACCTGATGGGAGGATTGGCTCCCATCTCAGGGAAGAGATCCATCAGAGGGTTTTCCCCATTCTCTTCCCACTTGTCCCTTACCGGTTTTAGGGGTCCCCTTACTTTCCTCCAATACAACAGCTCGACAGGGCAGCACCCTGGGGATTCGTGGGGCACTTCCCTGTGCCACAAGTGGGACAGGTACTTGTCCCAGTCCTGCAGACGCCGATTTATACAAGTCCTCAGCATCAGCCTTACGGTCCCCTGAAATCTCTCCACCAGCCCGTTGGACTGAGGGTGATATGCAGAGGCCCAGGTGGGCCAGACCCCACCTTCCTCCCACACGCCCCGGAGCAGGACTGACATGACCTCAGATCCCTTGTCTGTAAGGGCCTTGCTGGGGACTCCCACTCTATCCATAGCCACCTTCTGGAAAGGTGCCTCTCCGATGGGCAGGTACCTCCAGGCAGGTAACCAGGGTCCAGCAGCTTCTTCCCTCTGCCAGCCAGGTCATTTGCATTTTCACTGACTATTTTCCTCTTAGCCAATTTGTTCCCTGGGTTTAAATTCAACTCCTCGGCCGTTACAGGGCCAGGGCCTGGATCCTGTCCCAAAGATATACAGTCACCGCCCCCCCCCCCCAACAGCACCTCACAGTCGATATTCTGGAGAACCCCAACCACCAGCCAGCCCGACCCATCCTGGGTCTGCACAGGGATCTGGGCCATAGGCAGGGTGACTGGTTCCATTCCTGGGACCCTCACCCAGGTCACACAGCCCCTTAGCATCTGGTGGGGGTGCACCACCCTGGGCCTCATCACAGTTCTCTCTGTTCCAGGGTTTCGCCACCCCAAGAATGTCTCTCCATTGACCATCACCTTCCGCTCCCACTGGGGGTCCGCAGGGCCTGAGCCCAGGAGAGTCCACGCAGACATACGGGTTGGGGTCAGGGGTAGAAGTCCGTCCACCATCCCACCCATCTGGCTGATGGAGTTTATGGCCTTGGGACCCAGCAAGGGAGCTAGATCCCGGGGCTTTTCCGCAGAGTCTCCCTGGTTCCAATCACCAGCCTGCTCCAAGGCAGTGAGGTGGGCCTTCACATTCCCACCCTCCTTAACCAGGGGCAGCAATTTAGGATTGAGGTTCCCTGCGGAACTGGCACCCCGGGGGTCTATTCCCACTCACCACTGGGAAGTCCCCTATGCCTCTCCGTTCCACCACCGCCAGTTCACACTGCTGCTGCTGCTTCTCCTGTAGCCCTTTTTCGGGCTCTTGCTGTCTCTCACTGTCCTCTTGCTCTCTTGGACTCAGCTCCACTTCCATTCGTCTCTGATCCCCTGCTGGGGAACCCGATCGTGAAGACCCCCATCTGGTTGGGGACCAGACTCTTGGGGATACCTGGCTACCGCTCCAGCTGCTCCCAGATTCTGCGGTAGCCCCATTGGGGTCAGGAATCTGCTCCTTAAAATGGTCATCCTTCTCCAGCTGCACAATTAGCTCAGCTTTAGTGAGCTTTCCAATGTGTATCCCTCTCCTTTTGCACAGGGTTACAATGCTTCTTTTAAGGAGAAGGCAATAGGCCATCACTTTACTGCTCCCACGTTGCTGTGGGTTCGCAGGCCTGTGTGCTCTTAGCTCCCCACGGTTTCCAGGAAGAACCCCAAGTGTGCCAACCCTTCTCCAGGTCACCGCCTCTTTGCCAGGGTTGAGCTGCAGCTCCTCCGCCCCTGGGTCTGCTCACGGCACCCCCAGGGGAACCCTGTCACTGCAAAGTTCCTTCTCTCTCCCAGGGCCAAGCCGCAGGCTCCTCCGCCCCTGGGACTGCTCACTGCATCCCCCAGGGGGACCCCCTCATTGCACAGTCCTTCTCGCTGGTCACACACTCCCAGGGGTTAAGCGTAGCTCCTCCGCTCCCTGAAACCACCCCTCTGTGAGCCTTCAGTACGCCTGGTCCTTGTTAGCCACCCTTCGTTTTACTGCTCCCCAGTTACTTACTGCAGGAGGTGCCGTTCACGGGGTGCAGAACATCCCACCTCTGCCACCAGTTGTCACGGAGTGTGGGGGAGTCCGGCCCTGCACCCCTCTTCCCCGGATTTACTGGGAGTCTCAGCCAGCCAGTAGAACAGAAGGTTTATTACAGATG
Organism: Chelydra serpentina; assembly: GCA_037349315.1. Classification (NCBI taxonomy): domain Eukaryota; kingdom Metazoa; phylum Chordata; order Testudines; family Chelydridae; genus Chelydra; species Chelydra serpentina. Next base: position 155,742 of record JBAIAC010000593.1, read on the forward strand.
CCAGGAACACCGTCCAACCAGAGCTTGTCAGTACATCCAAGGCCCCTCAGTCGGGTTCTTCCGGGGGGAGGGAGCTTAGACCCCAGCCTGGGGTGTAGAGAGAAATCTCTGTATTAAGTATCTCTATGAATCTTTATGATGTTGTATTGTGTGTTGCATTGTGTTAATTTGTATTTCATATGACTTGGCATTGTGCCTCTCTATTTTCATACAACTTTGTATTAGATCCCCATTTTGTATTAGATCCCTATTTGATATGGGAACTTTGTATTACATCCCTATATAGAAAACTTTGTATTAGATATGTTCTAGCCCCTAAGGACAGTATAGTTAAAGTAGAAGAAACATGTTTCTGTTTGCTAGTAGGATAAGATCTTCCCCCCACTCTGTAATCAATTGCCCCATTGACTGAATGAGGTGTGAATGAGTGAGGCTTGGAAGACACCCACCTCCAGACACTGCAACAGTTGGAGAAGGGATGGGAGCCAGATCAAAGAACAATCAAGTGGCAAAGAAGAGCAGACATACTGACGGCCCTGGGGATTAGAAGCAAGCACCTTCTTTAGGTAACACCCTCTTTGAGCAGCCTGGGGACAACACCCAGAGAAAAGCAGCACAAAGACCAAGGGACACAGACCAACGGACACAGACCCAGAGTTTGAATCTGGAATGAATTTGCATAAGAGGGAAGCTGCTATAAAAGTGAGGTGTCTTGCAGAAGGACCCCGGCTCTTGTCTTGTCACCATCGGAGCATCGATCCGGATCGGCAGAAGCCCGGCTCCACCCCTCCCCCATCTAACTCACCTGGCCAGTGCAGTTAAGGGGAGCAACCAGTTGGTAACAACAGCAAGACGGAGTGTGTTTGTGTCTGTGTGTGTGTGAGTGCATGAGTGTGATATATATATCATATGCATATGCTAGAGTATTGATTGATATCCGTATTACTAATAAATGTGGCGTTTTGCCTTAATCCCCTTGAAAAGATCCTGCATAGTACTTTGAGTACAACAGGGGCTCCCTACATTTCACCCCACAGCTCCAAACGGGGCAGGGAGGCCAGACCCTGTCTGCCTCTCTCCCCTCTTCTACGGCCAGCTCCAAAACTGAAACTATCCAGCCCCTCCTCCCCCTTTGTCTGCTTCCCGGGCCAGGAGATCACCTGATCCCTTTGTTCGAACACTTTCAGCTCTCAGCTTTGCAGGGGAGGGCCCGGGGCCATCGGTTGCTAGGATACAGAGTGTCAGCCATTCTCTGTGTCCAGGCCCCTCTGTAACACTCATGCATCCTTGTTCCACTGTGACGGGTTGGGACCACAGAGACCTGCTTGGTGCTGCCACCCGGTGTGCCAAGGCTGCTTCTGCCCCTGCTTCCAGGCCTTTTCCAGCTTGGGACTCCTGAATCCTGTCTGTTTTGAGTCAGATTCCACTGATCTGCTGCAAACACAGACCCAGGTCCGAACCAAGTCCACTCACCACTGTAAGGCCCCTGGAAGCGCTCTGGCCTTTGACACCCAGCTGCTCAACTCCAAGGAGGCTCAAACCCTTAATAAATCCGTTTTACCCTGTATAAAGCTTATACAGGGTAAACTCATAAATAGTTCGCTTTCTATTTCAAAGATAGAAAGATATGCACCACTGATCGCTCTCCCAAGGCACTAACTCGTACTCAAGGAAACTTAATAAGTAAAAAGTGATTTTAATAACTACAGAAAATAGGATTTAACTGAGTTCAATTAGTGACAGACAGAACAAAGCAAGTTACTTAGTAAAATAAAATAAAACACGCACGTCTATGTCTATTCAAAGTTAACACAGATAAAAGCCTCACCAGATTCGGATATTTTCCTTCTTACAGGCTGTAGAATTCGCCTGGGTCCAGCTGAGCCCAGCAGACTCTCACACCCCCTAGTGTCTTTGTCCTTTGTTCAGTTCCCCTCAGGAATGTCCTTGTGGGGGTGGAGAGCCTCTCCCTTTAGCCAGCTGAAGACAAAATGGAAGGGTCTTGCAAGGGCTTTTATAGCCTTTCTTCCTCTCCCTGCGTAGGATCCAGTTGCCCTGGAGTTTTGGGATCACATGGGCAAGTCACCTGCCCATGAGCCCTAACCAGACTAACCAGTTGCATTCCAGACCCAGCCCCAATGTGGATTGGGGTCTGCAACGTCTTTTGTCTGTCAAGTGCTCGCATTTAACAGGCATTCTTTGCTCCAAAGATGATCCCATGCACTTACAAAGGCTATGTGCAAAACCAGCAAATATAAAACCAATCTTCATAACTACAACTACAACAATGATGCATGCATACAAACAGGAGGAGTAAATTCAGTAGGTCATAACTTTCACAGAGATATGTTACATGGCACATGTAGCATAAAACATATTTTAGTTACATATATACATTTATAAGCATCTCCCCATAAAGATTTATGGGGAACACCGTCACACCCTCCTCCTGAACTTACTGCCAGAGACTTGGACACTGTCCATGGCGGAGGCAGTACACATAAAGCCCCTGTTTGTCTTTGGTCACACCCCTTTTCAGTACGGGCACACCACATGGTGTCATTCGTAATGGTTTTAGCAAAATGCGAGGTTCCTGGTCCCCGGGCGCCTGTAAATGGGTTGGGGTGTAGTATTGCTAACAGGATACAGATAGCAATACCTGTTAAGGCGTAGGAACCTCAGCATTTAGCTCTCAGTGCCATGAGGCGGCGTGCCTCAGTTTCCCCTTTCACACAGCAGCCTGGGCCTGTTGTGCTTTTGCTGTTGTGCCAAGCTTCCAGCCGGTTACCCGATATAGGCCGACAGGTAACATGTTTGTACAACCGTGAGGTCACCATCCCAAGCATGTACAACAGTTTTTCCCACCAATCAGGTATGTTCCCCATCTTGAAAGGGTTGACCCTCAGTGTTAACTCCTTTGTTATAACCCACAGATGAAGTAGGGAAAGACACAGGATTACCCACCCATCGGTGTATCCTGGTAGGCACTCTGATTCAGATTCTTCTGCCTCTTTGGAGCAGGCTCCTGAATCAGGCATGGGTTTGAGGTTCTGGCAAGGAAAGGGTGTACTGCAACCCGGCCTGCCCTCGGCCCCTCCCTCTGGAATTTCTCTGGGCTGGTTCCCATCCCCTTGTGTGGCTTCACCCATGCAGAGACTCGCTCCCTTCTGCTTTGAAGAGAGAGGTTTACCTCCTACCCGTGTAGCAAGAACAACCTCTTTCTTGGACATGCCAGTATCTGTTCCCAACAGGTCAGCTGGACGGACTCCCCCCTCCAGGGGGTCTGACCCCCAGCTTTCCCTTCTAACCTGATCCACAGGAGAGGGGTCTGGCATCTGAAATGCAGACTTCCCACCCTCCTCCTGGGCAAGATCCTCCTGACAAAAGGTTGGCGGGCTCTCCGGCCCCCCCTCACCTTCCCTCCCTGGGCCTCTATCTGGGCCAGACACTCCCGTGTCCCCCCGAAGAGAAGATGACCCTGGTCCAGCTGTGGGCTCCCAGCTGCAAGCTAAGATAGACCCTTCAGTGGCCTGCAAAATTCCCCCCTTGCTATGAGGTAGAACATTCCCCTCCCCCGGGGAGATGATTACAGGACAGGAACTGGCCACAGCCACCCCTGCCGCCACAGCTGCAGTCCCTGTGACTTCGCCCCCCCCTCTGGGGTTTTCAGCACTAGGTTCCTGCTTGCTGCCACCCAGCCCTGGGACAGATTCTGCCACAGCAAAGAAATCATTTCCCAGTAGAAACGGTGCAAAATTGTGTGACACTGTTGCCACAGTTAGCGTAGCCTGCAAGTTTTCCGTTTGCATGTGTACTTTTGCCAGAGGTGCAATGACTTTGTAGCCACCCACCAGCTGCAATTCTGCCGCTTTACCTGGCAACCAATCCTTCTCTTGGATCAGGTCCCTCCTGACTATAGAAATTTCAGCACCTGTATCTCTCAACCCAGTGATTAACTTCCCATTCAGTCTAACAGCATGCACATGCTCACTGCTTGGTGGGGTAGAAGTCAACTTCAGGAACCCTGTGTGGAAAGAGGCAGCAGCTTCATGGGCCACTTGATGCCTGTTTTCACTCAGCAGGGGACACTTATCTCTCAGGTGCTCGGTGGACTTACATTGATAGCACCTCCTGGGCTCCTCTGATTGTACAGGGAATTTGGGACGAGTACTAGGGGAATGGGGAGGTGAGCGCCCAGCCTCCTTTTTCCCAGGGGTAACACGGTGACTCTGTTTTCCTTCGACCCTGTACCCCTCGGCCAGTGGTTTATGCTTAATTGCAGCTTGCGCCTGCTCATAAGAGTCTGCAAACCCAGCTAATTCACCCACGGCTTTTACCTGTTTGTCCCACAAGTACTGTTTTACATCATCACTGCACATATTCAGGAATTGTTCCTGAGCAACCAAATCACACATTCCCTCAAAGCTTGTGATGTCTTTTCCCCTCACCCACTTATCTACCAGAACTGTCATTTCATTTGCATAAGCCACAATACTTAATCCATCTCCCCTCTTAAGACTCCTGAATTGAACCCTGTAGGTTTCAGGTGTAACCTGAAACGGTTTCAAAACCAGTTCCTTAAATTTACCATAATTGGAGGCATCACCAATGGGCATCTTATTGAATATGTCCAGAGCTCTGCCAGTCAATTTGGCTATCAAGGTGGTCATTTTTTGATCTTCAGGGATCGCATGGAGGGAGCACAGTCTCTCAAAGGTGATAAAATATTCGGCTATATCCTTGGATTCATCATACTGGGGGCATAGATTTTTGGGGAAGTGGAGCCAGCCGCTGAAGGGTTTCGACTCTTCAACTCTGCAACAGCCAGTTCATGCTTCTGGGCCTCCATAGCTCTCTTGTGGGCCACCTCCTCCCTGATTCTTTCTGCTTCTGTTAGCTAAGCAAGGCCCCTGTCATAAAATTAGCAAGGCCTCTATCATAAAAATGCTCCCTAATCTCTTAGCAATAAAATCTTCTGGCCTTGCTGTGGCCTTGCACAAAATCCGTTTATCTTACACAAATATCCTTGCATCGGCTTTTTCTGTCCCCCTGCTTAAATTGAGTAACTATAAGAAACCAGTTTGAGCAGGATAGCCTGGAATGAGATTGTAGTGCCCTCTTTGTCTGTCTTCCTATATATGTTGGTGCTCATCGTGAATAAAGTTGTCACACTCCTCCACAGCGGCTAGCTGCGGAGGGAGTTGTGTGCCCTTTGAGCAAAGCTTCTAGGACTCAGTGTGTTTCTTACATGGCTTCTGACAGCTTGTGAGCTACAGTCCAGCTCCGCATCACCCGGTGTTGGGACGGTGAGTAAGGACAAGCTGACTTTTACATAACAATTTGCGGGCTCGTCCGGGATCCTTCTGGTGCGGCTCCTCTGTCTGGCGGTTGGTTCACTCTTTCTCAGATTGGCAGGCGCCATGGGAGATTTCTCCCGGTCACTCTGAGATCGAGGGGTGGACTGCCGGACTGCAGGATAAGTGTCAGTTGGAAAGCTCCTGTCAGACGCCATGGGGCAAGGGATTAGTGTCCCTGTTGGGAGCCCTTTGGGCATTATGAATAAGTTGTGGGATGAAGGAAAATTGCCGGTCCAAAAGGGAATGACTAAAAGGAAATTGTACACTCTGTGTGTGACAGCCTGGACTGGATATACTGCCGTATTGGCCAATCCGGAGGAACGGTGGCCAATGTATGGTTCTTTTGAGCAGGCTGCCTTAAGGGGAGTAAGGGGCCAACTCAAAGACAACCATCCATGACAGCTGGATTATTGGTATTGTTGGGATTTTGCAGAGGGACTGTGGAAATCTGTAAAGATAATGGTAGTCCGATCCTCTTCCAAGGAGGATATCCCTCCCCCAAGTTATTTTAATGAAGAATGTAAGCCATGGCGTGTTTGAGATCGCCATTTGATTCCTTCCGCCCCTGCCCCGATGTATCCTTCCCTTGAGGGCGCTCCTCAGGGGTCGGAAGTGCTTTTGCCGGTCTCCCCTTCGGAGTCTGACGAAACTGGATGGGAAGAAGGGGGAGACTCCTCTCCGGACAGAATGATCACTCGTAGTGTGGCAGAGGGGCTACGACGACAAGAATTGCAGAATAAAATCAAAGAATTGCAGAATAAAATTGAAGAAGCTCTGGAGCAAAGTAGTCCTAAGAGACCGCCCCCTCCAGATGCCTCTTCAGGTATATGATCAGCCTTTTCTGGGTACTGATGGTGTTTTGCAGCATTCTAATATTGTTGAAACAAAAGGATGGCTTGAATGGGATCTTAAGGAATGGAGAAGGCTGGCAGGGACTTTTGGAGATAAGCCTCAGAGGATTTTAGAATTAGTGGAATGATTGTTTACAAGTCATAATCCTACTTATGCAGATGTTTACCAGTTGTTAGAAAGGGTTTTGACAGGACAGGAGAGAAGTAGATTGTGGACGGCAGAAAGAGAATGGGGTGATGTGGACCCCGGGAATGTTGTTTGGATGAATAGACGGACTGAGGGTCCACAGGAATGGACAGAGGCTAAAAGAACTCAGCTAAGAACAGACAGGGAAAGATTGTTGGGCAGACTGAGAGACATGGCTCACCGCACCGCCCACCTTATCAGGTTACATTCCTGCAAATTCGGCAGGAACCCTATTAACCCCCCAGACAATTCTGGTCGTGGTTATTGGAGGGGGCTCGGATGTTCACCCAGCTGAACTCTGAGAGAAGGGAGGATCATCCTACCCTTATTTCACATTTTGTGACTTAGTCCTTGCCCCCTGCACGGGACTATTTTTTGAATTTCCGCCCTGGGTGGGGTGGTGAGTCTGTCAGCTCAGTGTTGGATGTAGCTGACTTTGCGTGGGAAATGGAGAAAGAGCGTAGCAAAAAGGATAGGAAGGAGGAGTATAAGCTGATGGCTTTAGCCTTCCATGGTGGCTGTGGGGGTGCTCGGGGTCGCGGATGTGGTCGAGGCAGAGGATTTCAGGGTACTGGGGGAGAGGATCTTGGCTGCCCCAGCCCTCGGGAAATTGTTTCCAGTGCGGACAACTGGGTCATTTTAGACACGATTGCCCCTGGGGACGCTCAGGTAGCTCGGCTGTAGCTGTTAATAATTATGCCGAAGACGAGTTTGTTTCTACGCCGCCTGCTCAACCAATTCCTCAAGCCTGGATAAACTACAAAGGACAACAACACCGCAAGTGATGGTGCCCCAGGGACGAAGGTGGACTTTCTGACGGTCTTATCTCTTTAATGTCTTTAGCAGGCTCCCTTCTCTCCTACTAAGGAGCCTTGGTTAACCCTTTCAGTTCAAGGTTTCTCTGCATCGTTTCTTATGGACACAGGGGCTACCTTTTCCCTTTTAAACCATGCCCCCCCTTCGTGGTTATCTCCTGAGGTAAAGACTGCAACGGGGGTGGAGGGAAATCTGCAAACTCTTGGGCTTACTTTGCCTTTGAATGTTGTTTTTGCTAATAATTGTTTTTCTCACCGTTTTCTTTTTTCCCCAGCCTGCCCTTTCCCCTTGATGGGTCGAGATTTACTTTGTAAATTTGAGGCCACTTTAACCTGCATTCCTGGGGGAGGGGGGCTTACTGATGAGTTTATTGCAGGGAAGGTTTCAGTGTAGTGGCTGTGTTGGTCTGTGTCAGCAAAAAGAAAACAAGAAAAATACCTGTGGCACCTTAGAGACTAACAAATCTATTGCAGCATAAGCTTTCGGATGCATGGAATGGAACAGACAGTGAACAGATATTTATACATTCAAAGAAATATGAGAAGGTGGAAGTGCCTATACCAACGTTAAGAGGCTACTTAATTGAAAGGAAATAAATTCAATTAAGGTAATGACCGAGCCATCCACGGTCAATATTCAAGCCTAAGGTAATGGTTACAGGGAAGGAACACTCCTCCCAAAGAAAAGAATGTTCCTTCCCCCTCTCCCCCCAGATTTGGCAGGCCTGCCGCCGTCCCTGTGGGGAACTTCAGACACTGATGTGGGACTGCTCCTCTCCGTGGAGCCTGTCCGCATCCAGGTCAAGGCCTCCTTGCTTCCCCCATTCTGTTCCCCAGTATCCCTTATTGTTAAAAGCTAGGGAAGGCATACGCCTTATTGTAGAAGGATTTGTAAAGCAGGGCCTTGTTAAGGCCCAACGCTCCCCATGCAACGCTCCTATTTTTCCGGTCAAAAAAGCCGCCCAAGAAGTAGGGAGACCCCATGGAGTGGTGTTTTGTTCAGGACTTATGGCTGGGCACTAGGTATATCGTTCCCCTCCACGTCGTTGTGCCAGGATCTGGCCACCATTATCATCCAGATCC